>JAULBU010014490.1:0-20000 GCA_032358235.1 Odonthalia washingtoniensis | reverse complement strand
ATATCAACCGAAATGACATGTCACTTACTTCTTTTCATCCCTTACGCGATTCACGGTGCTGTCTGCACATGTCCATTCCGTGACCACCGTAAAAAATCATGAACTCATCCCGTAAACCTGATCCTTGACTGCTGTAATTGAGGCTGCAAAACATACGACATGAAACAATACAAACTATTCTGATCGGAATACACTTCATCTCTTAACTCATTTTCCGCAGCGGTTCCCGCCTGTCTCTGATAACAGTCAGCAGTATTATCCTGTTACGTAATTCCAAGTTCGTTTGGAATTTAACCCATGTCAACCAAAAAATACTGTACAAAGTCTCCGCACTCCTTTAAATCCAATGACTCCACATCCAGGTATTAAATATGAACTAGAGGAAGAAATATAACTTTCCATGACATTAAAGAATTAACAGTCAAAATATTTTCACGATCTTCCACTCTCGGTATATCGTATATCTTGCCGCTGTCCCAGTCGTAGTGCAAAAATGGATGTACCATCACACAGTTCAATGCAGTCCAGTCAACCTCCTTTGTCCACCGTACAGCCATCAACACCTTTTTCTGGTTGTAGTCGGAATTTTAATACAATTGAACCAAATATCGATTGGTGCATATCTACAAAAGTTGAAATATTAATGGTGTCTTCATCCCCCTTCCTTTACTAACAGTTAATCACGGATCAGAATGTTTCTTTACTCTGATCCCGTCACATCAACTATGAAGAAAATTAGCGATAAACAAATGTACTGCTTCTTTCCTAATAACTTCCAAAAACAGAACTATGAACAATGTGTTTCCATACTTAAATTGATACAAGTGGTGTGCAGCCAATGGAGATGATGGTGAAGATATCAATGGGGAAACCTTCAATTGTTAAACACCGTACGGAATCTCCAAAAAAATCCTTCTACGTTCCGCGGTACTTATTGCAAATCCGCCAAATTCCTGACTTTCCATGAGGACAGCGGTAGCTCCTGATGTACCAGTATTACGTTTCGGCGGTCTACCACATATCGCACCATGAGGCCTACGAGTCTGAAATGCGCAATCCTTTTCCAATTATTCCCTCTGTCGGAACAGGTACCAATCGGAAATAGACCTTTGCAGTATGGATGTTATATCCTCAAATGTTTCCCATATTTCAAATCTTTCAGAAATCCTTTCAATCTGACCTTCCAGGTTAGTAGAATACCAATATCTTGTTATATCATCGCACGGTACTGGTATCCCACTCCACTCGTCTGGACAACGGGCCCACATGGTGTCACAAGGCTGTCTCTCTTTACTGGTCAACGGGCAATACCTGTATGCGTCCATATTTTACTCCAGCTGACTTGTCTGGACATAATTCTTCCTTTAGTTCCTAATGGTGGCACACTTGGACCATCCACGATTGATTCATATCTCATTCCATCATATAAAAATATCTCTTCTCATACGATAATTTACTCATTAACAGTATACGGTGGCCTCTCTTGCCGTCCGGTTCCATTCCGTTTGAATCGAGGTTCCTCAATCATGTTGGTATGGGCGAAATATTAGATCTGCGTGTAACTCGTATTGAACGGATGCGACAAAGTAACCAGTTCTGTAGGGTGTCTATAACCGGCTGGTACATATTGCGTTTCTTGCAATGTTATTGTAATAACAGAGGAGGACCCGGTCTCGCTGGTTCCTGGTACTTCTTTCTGTGATGGTTTTATTCTCGGTATAGGGGCGTCCGGCAGGTCAGTATTTTCTGTTGGATGTCTTTCTCCATGACTATTTGAGCAACTCATCTTTGCAGTTTGTATAGTTGTTATTGATATGAAGTTTCTGGTGTTTTCCAAACAGTAGTGACGAATTGATCGCAGTTGTGAATGTAGGTTGTAACGAGCTTCATAAGTAGAGGAAGAGAAAATGATTGGAATCCGATCTGTATCTTTTTGTCAAATAATTGTTTTAAAATATTTATAACCATTTCTTTCTCTTTTTAAAAATGGTTGTATTGTAACATACGTGTAGTTCTATTTAGAATTCTCGTCCCACCTGTTTTCACATCATCCATGTCTGTAGTCTCGTTTTTTCGCCCCGCATATCATGTTGCGTGATCATTTCTACGGTCTGAATACGTCTATGGGTGTTCTTATCTCCATGACAGTGCATATTGTTGCAAATTTGTATGTGAACAATGCGCGGTATTCGTCCTTCTTTTAAAATAAGGTGAAAAGTTGGCAGTATAGGTTTGGTCTATCACAAGTAAAGGGGAGTCGATGACAAGCCTATGAAGAACACACATACATGAAAACTTAAAAAAAGTTTTTTCCAATAGTCATCCGTTGTCACTGTCCCTTTATTGCTTAAATTATGTCACATCGTCATACCGACTGTATATTTGCACAATTTTTATAACATACGATAAATTTATTACACGAAACACGTCAATCCTAATATTATATTATAACGGCACAGTGACATACTGTATCATCGTTGTATTGGAGACATCCATACCCATTGCAACCATTCACAATATGGTCTGTTTATTCTTCTTCAACAAGTTGCCGTTCGGTACAGTCCGTGAAATTACTGTTTTCACAGTCAATTTCCATACATCTTTCCTCGTCACAGTACCCATTCCCTCAATCTTTTTCTAATTTTATCTGTTCGGTTTCAACAATTCTCACATCGTGCTTTTCTGCTTCTTCTCTTCTGCTTTTCTAAGTACATCTTCAATATCAACGTCCCCATTTCCAGGTGATTTCACGGCTATCTGTTAATAAACTCTGATATTCATATTGTGCAATATGATTACCGCACCAGAAATAGTTGATAAAACTTCGTTATCTTCACAACGAATTGAATTGAAGAATAACTTGTACTGTCTCCGTAATTTCGTAATGAGTTTAAGCGGTACTTTACGTACGGTTCTTTGGTTGTTTTTGAGGTTCTGTTTCGTACCATCGTCTATATTACCAACCGTCTCCAATGAAAATAGCCATTTCGGATAATTACTGTCAACCAGGAAATAGTGCATGTGCATTTGCAGAACGGAAGATTCTATTTCATAACCTGCTATGTGAACAAGGTTCATATCCGATCGGAATTTTTCTGGTAGTAGTGGAGAGTAGATGAGAGGGTTATCTACATCGCGTACGATACGAGACAAAGTTGACCACGACCAGAAATACATATCTTAATCTGTCCATACCTTGACAGTGCGATTCATACTGTCTTTTAGAACGTCATGTAGCGGTCCGTTTCGGCTTGACTCTTTCATTACAATGTTGACAATATCGAGAAATCTAGCAGATCCTGGAGAACTGTGCATACATAATTGCTTCTCAATTTCCAGCAATTCTGCGGAACATGGAAGAATTTTCAGAAACAAACGACCGTAACGAGAAACAAAAAACGCGCAGAATTCAATCACATCTATTCGCACTTGTGCTCAAGATAAAAATGTCTTTTTACTTCCTACAATTTCATACAATCCTGTCCATATATCAGATAGCACAACAAGCAGTCTTTTCGGAGCTGTGGAATAACATTTTGTTCCTTCAGAGTTATTAATCACCCAGCGATTCGGTCAGTGTTTCATAAATACATGAGGAAAACGATTGGAGAAAATAGTCATTTCAGTTTCTTCATATTTGCTTACAGTGTAGGCTTACAGTAATTTAATATCGAGTAATAAATGCTTCCGCATCGGGGGACATTTCCTGCTCAAGTCCCGTCAGTGTCATCACCAAGAATCGAACTCGCGGCCCTATCATCAGTGCGATTGGCCGTAACCAACTAGGCCACACTGCTCCGTGGCGCTAAATGTTTACTTTTCTTCACAAATGTATAGCTCTTGGTTCTGTAACCAATGCTTACAGAAACCCTATTTCATAATAAAATGCCACGGTCGGCCGCTGCAGCGAGCAGCGGGCAACCGGTCAGGACACACAGTCAAGTACCTTCGCGTTGATCGGTACACTGCACCGTTGAGAAACTTTCTGACCGCTTGATCATCTGATCATGACTTCTCCAACGATTGAAGAGAATTTTCGGGATGTGAAACATTTCTTGAAACACCCAATCGGCATACATTTTCGCCTACAATAAAATCAACGGTTAATCCATTCAAATTTTCATTCCATACATGTGGTTCCCTTCTTTCAGATTCGGATTTCATGTCTTCTTGCTTTGAACTTTCAGTACAATCCGACTTTACTTTCCCTAGCATGCGTTGAACTTGATTTTGTAGCTCAATAGCCGCAGTCATCAAATGTTCGTGTCTCTTGTTTAGCCTCCCGCCACTCTTCGGGATACCGTTATAGTCGTTGCTGCAAGTACTATATGCAGACATCGTCGTATTTTTCGTTTCTCGCATATTTCTACCGTTCCAGTTGTAGATCCAAATTACAGATTGACGAACTTCCACTTCTGCAAGAGTCACCAAAGATTAAATATGTTCGACAATATGTCACAACAAATTAAACTTCGCTTTCGAAATGGCATGACGGAGTTCTACGAATGTCATTTCCAAGATCCACTAGTTTCCTACTACGTTTTTCAGCTGATTCTAAGTCACTGTACATATTGAATTCCCTCCTATGTACACCTGCATCACACTGTAACATATCGAAATGTCCGGACATTTCTACTGTCACAACTTTCTAGTCGTGTATCGTCCCTTCCATATACGTCTACAGCCTCCAATATATTATACATATTTATTTCCATATCGGTTACGGTGATTGGTCACATTGCTTTATACCATACACATTACGCTTATGGTCCAAGTGCAATTTGGGTTTTCCATATAACAAGTCAAACTCAGCTCCCACCCATACCCTTTGTGTATCAGTTTCAACCACTGTATTCAGACCTTATATACAAAAAGGACTTTTTATGAACTCAGCACCTCTAACTATAGATGCCCTAAGACTGAAACGGTTTAGAACATCTTTTTCTAACCATATTATTGTAACTGTACACGAACCACTATTTAATTGGATGCAAACTATAAAATAGGAAAGTGAGAGCTTTATAAAGCATCTATAGTTAGGACATCTCTATTTATGCGTTGAGTTCGAGTTCTGAGCTTGGAACTCAACACTCTGGCACTAGTGATTGAAGGAGTTCACGACGGATTTTTCAATGTTTGGTGTGAGGCTTTCTCCTGTCAGCCATTGTACACACTGACAGGCCAATGTGTAGCTGACGAGTTACACGTGACTTTCACTCCCAACACCTACGGGTATTGAAAGCTTGCAAACCATGAAGAGACAATCAACTAGAGATTATTCTATGTTCACCGTTTTAGTCACTCCACAGGATTTGGGCGTACTTCTAACGGAAACTTGCAGCCTAACTTGACTCACATATTCATCTAATAGTCTTCTACATGAAACAAGGTACCTAAATACTTTTCGGTGTCACATAAGACAAGAATAGCTTACTATTATCACATAATAAAACACCACTCGTTCACATACCAAAAACCTTTCACAATGGAATATATTCCTAACCCCAATCCTAGGATGCCCCAAATTCTAGTCATATTCTCATACAGGAGCGCACCATTCCAACTATCACGGAAAGAACATTGAAGAATGGCTACAAGCAATACGCTGTGAAGTAGAGATAATTTAAATTTCTCATCATGTCCGAAATATTGATTACGTTTTCGATCCAGTAAGTCACATAGCGATAACAGCACTTACGAGCGGTTTACTTGAATCATGCCAGTAAACTGCTCGTAAGTGCTGTGTAGTGATTATCACTACCGTCTGATATGGCAGCATCAATTATTACACCCGGTACTCCGATAAACCGATGTCTTATGATTCGCAGAGTACAAAGGAAACTAGACAGACTGATACCTGCAGATAACGACTCGTTACAAATGCAGTTTCTAGACACAATCCTCACCATCTATGATGATCCAGAAAAATATTACGATGCGCATAACAGCATATCTTCACGCATTATAGCAGCTAGCTGTCCAAAAGTTGACGAGGGAACTACGACAATGAAATGAAAAGTAAAATTCATCAGTTACCACGCAGACCATTCCTATCTCACCCTACTTTGGCTCAAAAATATGCCTCATAATATACAGGAACTCTAAACAATTATCAGATCGATCGAAATGAATACCATGAAAATGTCCTCACCATCCATCATCATGAATGATGATGAGGATATTTTCATGCATGATTCATCAATAACTTCAATCACAACAACAAAACTATGAAATATACCACCAATCAGATAACAACAGATTCAAAAAACGAAATACTAAATTCTGCAAATTCCATCCAGACAATTATGGCTAAATATTAAATCATTCTGACCACGAATGTCGAAGTCCAAAAATTCCTCCTGGCATATATTTCAAACCAACCCAATTTTAAAATAGTCAACCCCGTCGACAGAAACAATCATCATCAAAGTCAATAGCAACGAGGTCTAGAATGATATACAATACGATTCAATATTCTGTACCTTCCAATTATGCAAAACATTTTGGACTTGGAAATCCGACAAGCTCAGATGATGAATATCACTCATCAAGGAATAGTAAGTTTAGACAGTGCTTCCCACCCTACGCATACTCCAAAACAAGGCCCAAGTATACTAAAAATTAGAAACAAATTGACATCAATAACTTCAACGAACAAACAAACCGATATTACACATACTGGCCATATACGGATCAAAACATCACATGGATTCCTCAGAACAAAGGAACGGATCAAAACATCACATGGATTCCTCAGAACAAAGGAAGTCACAACTACTAATATTCCTGAAAGTCTGGTATGTTTTATCTAAATTACAGATCCAGAAAAAGCGACAATATTCACAAATAATAACGCTTACTTCACAAAAGAACATGCTTAACCAAAACACATGAGACAAAAACCAATGGCATCATGGCACATCCTTTCTTACAAAATTCGTCAACAATCAAAACGAAATGTATGTAACTCATTAAATGTACAACCATTACACCCAAATCCCCCACTTTATCTACACGCGCCATCCTGTAATGTAGAAACACACCACGTTGTGCACAAAAGCACCCTACATTTAAAAAAAAATCCAAAATTCATGACACCAAAAAATGCCAAAAATTATACAAAAAACACATATTTTTATGGTGCTTGTGTATTTTCTTCAACACAGTAGCAACGAGTTGTTGTTCCCGGGAGTGAGGTTGTTGTGGACTAGGTTTAGATGGACGAATTGAGTCATTTTGTTGGTTGGTATTGTATTAATGAGGGGGATGTGGTAACCCAGGCAGTGTCAACGCATCCATTTTAGATTTCTATTACAAGGGTGATTGAGGTTGAGGTTGATACTGCAATTGTCGGGGGATAGGGAGCAAAGCCGCCGATTGTTTTCTGGGATGTGGTGAAAAAGAAATGAAAACAATTTCATTTTGGTTGGAAGTTTCGAAACTCCGTTGATTTCAGACATTGTCGAATTTCCAAGTGTCCCAATTTAATGGGCGAATGAAGTCTACTAATATTAGTAAATAATTTATAGGATGGATTAAAGAACCTTTTTGGAGCTGACAACGTTAATTTTTAGTCACATGCGATGTATCATTTCCAGAAATTGAGTATAATGGATGATGAAGGACATACATTTGACTGGAATGACGGTGATAAATGCATTAAATACTATGTACATGCTGTCAGCATGTATGACTCTTTTTGTAGAAGGAGTAGGGGTATGACAGACAAAACCAGGAATGACATGTTTCATGTAGTGAGTGGCAAAGACACGACATAGATGACAGTTTCATGTAGTTTAAATGACCGAAAATAGGGAAAATGATGTGGTTTTAATGGCATAAAAGGGGGAAATGGACAAAGAAGAGGGAAAAGAGGCATGTGTAGTAGTTTTCATAACGGAAAATACTGAATCGGACTTGCGCAATAATCATTATTTTATCAGGGTTCATTAAATAGTTGTTACATTTGGAAATTCGCTGGGACATGTCCGTTCATTTTACCCAGCAAGCAAGAATGTGAGCCAGGATTGTGTACGGCCGTACCATTGAAAACCCTCGTTTGTTTCGTAGAAGCTAGGCGACGGTGAAGGAGGTTGGGGCAGTGGCGATAGTGAAGGAGAAGGTGGTAGTGGCGGTGAAGGAGGAGGTAGTGATGACGGTGAAGGAGAAGATGGTTGTAGTGACGGTGCACGATCGGGTAGTGGTGGAGATGGTGAAAAACGATGTGGTAGAAACAGTTGTGCAGTCATCAATGTTTTCAATATGAAAAAGTGCCTTCTCATCTGACTTCCGAATTGTTTCCATTTAGTGTTTTCAGAGAAAGATGCAAATAGTATGGTAAATGAAAAAAAAGGGAAGAAACATTTGGGTACTGAAAGTAGAATAATTGGTTGTATGCCTGATCTAACTTCCGAGATAACACTAAAGCTCTTAACTGTGTAATGTTTTGTAACTCTCGGCTGACGACGACAGATTCTTGTCGTCCCCTATTTATTCATATTTTTACGATTTTTATACACATATTCATTCATAATAGCATCTACCACAGTGTAATTCCACAATTTCGACCTTTCCACTGATCCACTTTTTCAAAAATGGACCCTCTCAGATATAAATGTGATTTTGTACCCTTATAAAATTTATTTATTGATTACTATTGATTACTATTGATTAATATTGATTTTTTTCTATTTTCTTCGATTTGTTCGATTTATTTTGATTTATTTTGATTAATTGATTGATTTTGGTTTATTTTGGTTTATTTATTAATTTTAGCATCAACATCTTTCGATAGTTCATCATACTCAGCAGGACCGGTGTCAGGATCATCATGACCATCACGGCCACTACCATGGCTGTCTAATGCACATTTCGTCAATGAATTATAGGCATACATTAATTGACTGCATCTTCACTTATATCAACAACATCTACTTCGACTTGTTCATCGCTACATCAATCTTCATATATTCATCTTTTCACAACCATATACGTTTTCGTTGTTGTTGTTGCCGTCGTCGTCATCTTACCACTTTCTGTCATCGTCTCAAAACCTTTTTTCATGGTATATCAGTCGAGGTAATTCTTCACATTCCCTCATTTCCTTTTTTAATGTTCCTTCTCACAATCACATCTCCAATTCCCCCTCCCCCTCTGTTTTTCCCTTCTTCTGTGAATCATTCCCGGATTTCTAGTTTTTTCTCAACAGTGGCTACATCAACTTGTAATTGCCGTGTCCAGATTCATTTTTGTACAAAAAATAGCAGCAAAACGGTGAGAATATCAATCCTCATCCTATCATTACCGAAATCATCCAACAAAATTCTCATCCAACTACTTTTCATTATCATTGAATGAAGCCTACCATATCACTATGATAACATCATCATCATCATCATCATTGTTATTGGTATTGCTATTATCCCATTATCAACATCGATATCTTCAATATGTGTATCACCACCACCACCAACCACTTGAAGAAGAAGAAAAACTACTTGTACTTGCAATACTACAACTATTTATGCTATCATCATCAACATTATTATTATTATTAGTAGTAGTAGTAGTAGTAGTAGTAGTAGTAGTAGTAGTATTTCTATTACTATCCAATTTTATTCATCATATTCATCAGAACAAGCAGGTTTAATAATCTTTTTCTGTTGTTTATTTATTTTCCATGTTACAAAATTTTAACATCTTGGAAACAGAAGAAAAATATTTCCAATTAGGTCTTTGATATAATAACTGACCTAATATATTAGACACCATACTAGGTAAAATGAATATAGTAAGCCATATATTTGATTTAAATTTTGGCAATTAAATACTAATTTACATAATATATTATCATGTTGATTTGGTAAATATTTGGTAAATATTAAAAGGTAAAGTAAATTTAAATGTTACCCTAATAGATAAAATACATGATATATAGTATATAATTAATCTCATATAAATTATACGGGGATGATAACTTCTATTTAGTGAAAACTCAATATTTTCGTCATTATCAAAACTGGATAATATTTTAAATATTTGTTTACAAAAATATGATATCATTGGATTTATGATTCCGAAATATGTTAATAATATAACAACGATCGATACATGAATGAAAACAAGCCGTGAAATTCTAGAACCACTGAATGAATATATGGCCGTTGGTGGAAAAGAAGAAAGTGTTGATGATGAAATACGTTTTGATTGAATAATAGGTTTAGGACAATATGATGGTGATATGTTTGATATATGAAAATTAAAGAATGAATCTACGGGAATTGGACATAATACAGATAATAAAAGATGATAAATAGATGGTACGAAAAAGTAATATGTAAAACTGAAAGACTGAAAGATGACAAATTTTTAAAACTAAATATGATATATTATTATTAGTAGAAGAAGATGAGATCAAAAGTATTATTGCAGTAAATTTTGACGATTGATTCATGTTTTGGAATATTTGAAATGCAGATATGATTACGAATGCATATAAAGGTAATAGAAAACTAGTTGAATACGAAACGAAAAAAATATAAGAACAGCTGATACCGAAATTTTTGAATCTGAATACTAAGATAAAGTATATGAACTAACGAAAATAAGCGATAGTATAAAACATATAACGGATACAATAAATTTCAAAACTAATCCCGTACGTGGTGATGATGCTGATGATGTAATAGAAGAAGAAGGGGAAGAGAGTACGAAAAGAGCTATTTCAATACCGAAAAAGAAAGGTGGTCCATTTTAATAAATAGAATATAAAGAATAATATCAATGAAATATTTTGTTTAAAAAGATTTACGATTGGAAATGAAATAAACCATACGCTTGTACTGTTGTAGGGATCTATGAACAACGTAGGTATTAAGTTTGGAGCTATATATTTTAAAGATTGATTAAAATTTAATATAAATGAAATTATAAATGATGGTAAGATTATGGTAAATCGATTTACATAGCATGTTGTTTTTATAATATTATTAAAACGGATAAGAGTAAGTGTGAATGATGATAAAAATAGAAGACATGGTACATGTAATGAACCTGTGCGTAATAACAATTGATTTGTAGGCAATATAGATATTATGATAAGAAGAAGAGATGAAGGTAAAGAAGAATGAAAAGGACTGATGAAAAATAAGGATCTTATTTGTTACGTTTCGACTGGTGGTATTGATATATGTTGTTGCCATCATTGAAGACCGATGTTGATCGTGACCTTGATGTCGCCCTTGATGACGATATTGGTTGGTTATGGCATTGTTCGTTACTATTGGCGTCGATGTTATGGAGAGAGTGGTATGACTCTTTTTCTAACTTTATTCACCAAGGCTTTAAAAATGTTACAAACTATATAGTTGTTCTCGATTTAGTTGTTTCATTTTATCTCCTGATATTTTCACCATCAGCGGAAAGAAACGAAAATGTGGTCTAACGTTCAATCATTTATCAATTTTACATAGTCTATAACGCAATCACCGCCATTAATATTCTTCAAAAATACACTGAGATGGCCAACAGTATCAACAACATTTGATTTCTCATATGCATAGTTTTTACCGGTATCGTTAACGTCATTACTCTCTTTAAAATTTTCAAAATCTATATTATTTGCTCTTATAATTCAATTATTATTACGGTTTACATTGATAAATAATCAAACAAATATAAGAATGCATACGTTAATATTAAGCAATTCTAATAAAATAGTCCATACATTGGTTCCATTTTCAAGTATAGTGTTATTATTAATATATATCTACATCGTTTGGATTATTAGGAAATGCAAAATTGACTAATTCATCAAATGACACATTTGAAATTTTTCAAGCTTTAGTCAATGATTTATCACGTACCTTTTTTTCATTTGTTAAAACATCTTTATTATTACGAGTTGGATTATCCACTTCCAATTCGTGAGCTCATACACAAAATGATTAACCACCTCTATAAGTAGACATCGTTGGAGATTTAAGCACGAACTCTTTAAAAACTCCGCAAATATTTATGATAGACAGGTATCCTGATGTCAAACTATTGAGAGATGCACTACATATTTAATTAGACAATGTTAAAGATGTACTTATAATAGTTAAAAATGTTATATTTATTGTATATTCAGTGATATTTTTCATGATGTTAATTATAATATCAGTACCGCAATTATTGAGAATAGCAACGATGTCAAATATTTCTAAAATTATAGCGATTTTTCATACTTACTCTATTTATTAGTACCATCATTATGGTCATGGTTATTAGTTGGTTTGTCAACATCTAGAGGCTCCACAATATCAGATATATTTACATCATTTCATGATTACCTTTCATTTTTATCATCGCCATCTTCAATTTCATTATCTGTTAAATCAAGAAATGCATTTATTAAATGCTAAATTAGTTTCTGATATTGCTAGATGGACAGCTAATTAATTGTCGCCTTTCTTAAATTTTGCAGCTCAAATAAATTTATCAGGTCAACTAGAATTTGTTGCCTGTGATGAAGAAGATAATTCTGCTATTGATAGTATATGGAATTTATGACTTGCTTTTACTACAATTTCTGTATGTTTGTATGTTGTAGTTTCTGCGAGTTTAATGGGTATTTCTATAACGTGAGCTTCAGATATTTGGCCTTCTCCTGTCACTCCTCCTGTACTTGAGTTACTGAATTTTGATGATAGCACTGATATTGATGGTAGGAGTGTAACAGAATCTCCTATCAAAGAAAGATGATAGGAATCAAAGTGAATTTTTCGTTGATATAACATTTCCAAAAACTAGTCTTATGTCAAATTTAACTACTGCAACGACCACATCATCAACGTCAGAAAAACCAAAATAATAATAGTTATTCATTTATTTATGCGGTGAACTGTTTAAAACAGCTACACCATCTGCAAAACCACCATCATATCGTGATGCCCTTTTACATCTTGTTAACGTACCAGCTGCATAATTTTCTATAACATCATCTCCTTTCTCTGAAATTACACCGTATACATCAAATTTGGAAACAATTTCAGCAGGACCTATCCACTCATCATGCCGAACGATCTAATTATTACGATCTAATTATTTGAAACTGCAGAACGAATTATTTACATTAGTACATAAGCCATTTTCTCATCGACTGACATATTTAATAAAGTTTCTTCCATATCGTTCCCGTATGAGTTATTACCAGCACCTTCTCACTGCAATACAATGCAGTCATTCTCCCACCATCCCAGTGCCCACTGAGATCGCGCACGAATGGCTGCATGGTATGAACTAAAAGAAATTTTCTTATCCCGGAATAGCTGAAGAATGGTTGGTTCGATTTCCTGAATGTTTCAATCCGCTATTCATGGTCCGTAATAATTATAAGTTTCTATTTAATACAACGTCGGTCCATTCGTGATCCATTCATGACTGTATAGCAAAGGAAAAATGTAAAACATCGTAAAACTATTCTCATCCGCCATTAATCACGGAAAACTGCCATTCATACGCCACTCATTAATGATTTTTCTACCTGGGAGACGAATGTCTTGTCAAACCAGGAGCGACACTATAAAGACCTGGGTCGTCAAATGGGCTAGCATCATCATAAGAAATCAGTTCCGTGTAGGTCTTGTTCGTCGCAGCTAAAAAGCTAATTTTAAGCCTATCCTCATCTCGAGTAACATCTAAATTCACCAGCGTGCGTATGGACTCAGAAGAGCAACGGGCTTAGGAGTAGGGGAGTCATAGATTTCTGCGAGACTGGTAACGGAAGCAGTAGATTCAGACTCTCTTGAAGAGGTTGGAATGGAATTTCGTTCAGTATTTGATATTTATTTAAAGTTTAACGTTGCTTTGAGTACAGAGTTGATGGTGATATCAATTTATTCGGTAGTGGTTGTAACTTCTGGCTCTACATTGCCAGAAGGAGGATTGACACCACTCATGGTTTTTAAGTAACAAAACTTACGGAACAACTCAGGTAATGGAAGAACATAAAGTGACGGAAGGAAAAAAGGCACTAACAGACAAAAACTCAGTCGAATTAATTTGATCGATCGACTAGTTCAAGGATTGGAATGAAGTAATGGTCGACAAAAACTGTTCAGGGCTGACACATGGTGTCTTGCTCTTGAAGAGGGGGATCCATGGTGAAATTCGATTTTCGGACACGAGTATTCTTAAGTGACTTTTGTCATATTTTTCGTTTGTGTAGAACCACATTTTTGGGTGGGTTTTCACAATCGCCATGTGTATTTAAGACATGGTTGCTCGTTACACTGTACCGATGGTTCCGGCTCTACTACCTAGTAAAGTACGCTCACCCTGCCATTCGGCAGCAGATGGAGCCTACTTGAGAGTTTTTCCGTGTTCTTCTCTTCAATTCTAAATAATTCGAGCAACTTCGAGTGTGCATCTAACCCGTAACTTGAATTTCGTCGACCGTAACGAACTCCTTTTCGGCTACAAAAGGACCTCAATGTCTCTTACGAGAGCGGCTGTACCGCAAGTTACAAGCGCGTTTCTTTGTCAAACTCAATTCACGTCTCATTCACATCCACCACTTCACAAGTGCGCTGAGGTCAATACGCACCTTATCCATTAACCACCATTTGGGACAATACGATCGCTCTCTCCCATTCTATGTGGATTACAAGCACCAAAACAAGCTACTCGGAACGAAGGGTTACGAACAATATTCACTGTCCCACTTTGTCCTATCTGGATTGCATTGAACCACAACTTTTCAGATCAAAATTTGTATTTTTCATTCGTGTCGGATATTTTCGTGCGGGCAACAAATTTTGCCATCAATGTGGCTGCAAGTCCAGAAGCCGTTTGATCAATACCAACTATCGGATTTTCCTATGTGGCTACGTACACTTTTGAAAGATCTCCAATATCATCTGCCGCCCATGATATCCCTCTTCCCGTCTATGTCCGTTTTATGATGAATTTTTGTTGCAATAGTGCCGAATGGATGATGAAGGAAGTATGTGGTGTGTTCTTGTGGAATTGTATCTTTTCCAGACATGAAATGATGTCAAAATATCATTGTAATCAAAATCTCTGACTAGAGTGGTACTCTTATCTCTGGAATGGACGACGGTTATGTACTTTTCAGGTAAATGTCAGTGTCTTCGGAAAAGAATGTTCCTTCCATTCACCGCAGTTTCGGAAGGCATGCAAAAATTCACTATTCCATTGGAATTCGAATGTATTGAATAGGGTAACTAGGACCTGAAACTGCGGTGTATGGAAAAAAGTCAGTTCAGTTAGAAAATAATCTACTTAATGCCCAGTATCATCAATGTAGCATGGGCCATAATCTGTTGTTTGTTTATAAAGCCGTAGTTTATGTGGTATGTATACTGCAATACGTGCAGTCTACTGTAAGGTTGCTACCCGGTATGGTTCATTTTCTTGCAGTACAGTGTAGATTAGCTTAAAAGATATCTTCAAAAAATGAATGAACGTGCAGTACACCATCTTATAAATCATACGTAACATGGAGAATTGTGCAGTCCGCCATTACACAGTTTATTCAAAATATGTAGTAACCTGTATATGTACTACACAATGGGCCTACATTTTATGTAGAGCAGTGAATGATTTGTGAATCACGAATCTCCGGATACAGTAGTTACGTGAATGATTTCAATGACTTGTACATTCATACACAGTACTTCTATGAATGTGAACAGAAACGTTATCTGCAAGAAGTGCAATACGTCCTATGCAAACTTGCCCAAAATCGGCAAATTATGTAGAGACGGGTAGATTTACTGCATAGAAATCTGCGCAAATCGAAGATTTTGTGGATGTAATCTAATTTTGAAACTGGGAACAGGTGCAATATGGAAATTTTCTAGTACAGTGTATATGCTATAAAAAGGAGAAATATTTATTAAATCATGCATTGATATGCATACATATAATGATACGGAAATAGGCATTTATTGATATACCGTATCGTTATATGCAAAAATAGATATAAACGCCAAAGATATGATAAAATGTGTAGAGAATTGTTTAGTAAGGTAAAAAATGAAAAGGACAATTATTTAAATCAATAAAAACGGAAAAGAAAAATGTTCTCTGCGTCAGAGTAAAAGTAGTAAAGTAACAAGACCGAAATAGAAAATTTTATATACCGTATATGTCATATCAGTGATATGACATTATGAACATCATGAATCTGTTTCTGAAATCATTTGAAACGAAAAATAAAAATGTTCCTTCGTTGGTAGTACAAATAGTGAAGTAAGCAAGAAGAAAAAAATTGAAAATTCTACTTACCAAAGACATATTATGCACCCCAGGTATGGGTACCATAAATGAAATATTCGGTTGCTATCCAATGAAACCTGTGTTCGTAACATCATGTCTCGATGTTATGAACCTAAACAATATGATTTTGAGAAATATAAAAGTGAAAAGTGATTAGTAAATTTGTAATAGCATTCAGTATTGATAGCGGTTGGAAAAAGAATAAATGAAATTACCATACCTTGTATCGTTTCAAACCCCATAAATCATGAAAAGTCGAAATAATATGAGGAGGTCAAAGTCGTAAACGGTCGCATGATACTGTTTCGGAATAAAACAGAGGAGGGCTAGGACAGGGAATATGATGATGATCAAAACAGGAGGAATGTTTCGTCAATGATGACAGTGAAAAGGAAAAAAAAAGCTGAACATACCTGAAACGCGTCGTGGGATGGACATGTTGTACTGTCAGGGTTGAATTATTAGTTGATTACATGTCAATTCAGTTGACGTTCGAACAGGAACAGCATCATGAAAATGTTTGAATCTGATTATAATTCACGTCTTCCATTGTCCGAAATTTTGAACTGTTCCTTCATTCATGAGTGAAGAGGAGGAAACCGTTCCGACTCGCTAGTGTGAAATCCGAAGCAAAATTTCGGAATAAATGGAAGATGAAGCCACAGAAGAAGTAAGAATTAGTAAAAGTTAGGACATTACAGCACTCAGAATCAGTGGAAATTGAGGGAATTACTCCCATCATAAAATGGAAATGCAAGGAAAAGATTCACATGTACAAAATCGGAAACTTATTGTTCGTTTTTCATATCACAATATGATCATATTATGATAGCATGCAGAGATAGGGTTAACTGTGTCCGAAAACCTTCGAAATGCATTCCATGCCATCTCCTAATGTGCATTACTTGAAATAATTCGAATAATGATTCGAGTTGTAAATTTATCAAAAGATTATTCATAATCAATTTAATACCCAAATAATATTTCTGCAAATATACAACTAAAATTCAGTAATCAGGAATTCCAAATTTACGTCTTCCACAACAGTTACGGGTCAATTGACCTTTCGTTCACAATTCCACAATACTTGGGCATACAACACTCTTCTTGGTAATTAAAGCCCATCTTTCAAGCGACTATTCCATTGCTTTTATGATCAGTCCCCATTGGGCAAACGGAGAATGAGTATCCAAGATGACCGTGTGTCCAGATCATGCGAAAACGAGTAATCATCATTTGAATTGAACTCTGTACGAGCGGCGTTATTGATTCAATCTCTTGCAGTTTCTCTATGCTTATTGGACGGTTTCTCTGGTGCGAAACCAGTCGAATAAATAATAGCGGTTTTGAGAGACAAGGAACTTGTCTGCAAGCTGTTTGTTGGACGGGTACGAAGTATGAAAAGTTGTCATGATATAACATCTAGAATCCTTCAGGATCAGGAACAAAATTGAACACGATATACATAGGTATGATGGTACTTAAAGAAATTGTATCTATTCGCATGCAATGAATAAATCTTAGTATTAATAAGATGGTTGAAATTGTTTGTATAGTAAATGAAATATATCTGTTCCAAATTATCTTTCCCTTCTCGTACGGTACATTCCGACATGTGGAATGATGTTGCAAGACGAAATATATGAGAGAAATGTAAGAAAAGAAATGTAGTAGTAGTAGTACTACTACTACTACTAGTACGGATCATCATGATCAATAATAGTAGTAGTCGTAGTATATAGTATATGCGGAAGTAATAGTACTAGTAGTACTGTAGTACATGGCTGTACAGTTATTACACGCACTAGCTTGTAGAACACGACAGCATTGTGAAATATTTCGTTAAGTGTGGTGAGATAAGGGAGAGCTACTAGCTTAGTAAGTTAATTTTAATTAATAAGTATGCTTCCCGTAAAGATGAATGGGGAAAGAAAGAGAATTGGTAACATAGTTGCATTTGCATTAGTGTACTTGAGATTTAAAATACGTAATAGTAAAATAAATAGAGATTCATGTAATTAACTCCCAGTTGGAGATGAAATGAAAAAAATTTGAATTTGAAATCCATACACATGGATGGAGGGAAAATGTAGAAAAATATCCGATAATGTTTTAATTAAAAGATCATCGGATATTGTTTTGCATTTTAATTCATTTCTTGTGAATGCATCACAGCATGGAAAATTACATGCATAATTGGAACGGGTAATTTTGAAAACTATGGATTGTATTGATCCTTGATACAGTCCTGAAAATTGAAAATTAATGTTGGCCCTCGTGTTGCGAATGGTAATGCATGCACCAAACTGCATAATTTGGTGACCTTCCGTATGTTGCTAAAGACTCAATAAATCCATTTTCTTCCGTTTATTCAACTGGTCTTCATTGGATTTTGGAGCAGCACATGTCCAAGCAATGGATTTTTTAGCCAAGAGTATGGGAACCGTATGTACAATATACGATGTAGACTTCTTTGATATTGTTGTCACAAACGAAACTGAGGTAGGTGTTTCACTAAATGGAAATGCCAATCCCATCCTTACAGATCCTCCGTACAATACAAGAACGGAGCAGGGTCAGGAAAATTCAGAGTACGACATTTTCATAAATGCAGACATAAAGGATATGATACAACTGATGAAGACATTCATGGATCCAGGTGCGCATGGTCACACATTCTGCAGTACATTGAAATTCAATCCTTGGTATCGATATTTGGCTTCGGAGAGAAATGATGATGATGATTATGATGATGATGATGATGATGATGATGATTACGGTGATGACGGTGATGTTGGTGGTGACGGTGAAGGTGATGGTGATGGTGGTGATGATTTTTCATTGCATGAAAAAGCTTTCGGTATGGAGAGGCAACGCCTAATTTATGTACGATCCTCTGGTACATATGGATGTGATCCAAGGATTCTAGGAGTCACTCACGTATCGGCGAGGGAGGCCATAATTCACTTCTAGCGTACGGATATGGATAATATGGAATTATACAATAGGTCAGACTATACAAATGTCGAGTAAATTGCTAGCAACCACAAATTGTGGACCAATTGTATGAACAACATACCACGCATTACTCACCTTGAAGTTATTTACGGGAATATTGATTCAAGAATGGTTACAAGGGGAGAAGACTTATGCTCCGTCTAGAGCAGAAAAATGTGTCGTGGGTGATTGACCTGGTTTCAATATTCTCCCAGGCAGGCGATACGGTTATTGAATTCTGTTCGGTAACACTATCTGTTGCTGAAGCTCGTTTTTACTGCGAAAACACTGACGTTTCACTGGTTGCGAAAAGGAGGCATCTTACATGACTCGTTCAAGACCTTATTTGGTGGAAGCTTATGCACGTTAGCTACAGAATCCGAAATCGAATTTGACAGCTGAAGGAACAGTTACAACAGCAACAGAGAGCTTTTTAACGGCAATGGATGCATTACAGGCAAGAAAGAGCATTTATATGTGGAAGATACCAAGTGGCCTTTTGCCTGTTCAAACCTCTCCAGACTACATTATGCAATATTTTGGAACAATCTACAACGACTATGAAATTTTCAACAAGTGCAAGAATGTACCAATATTACAACGGGATGGAAAGTACGTTTGCATGTTTCACACCTTAGATACGAGGTGCTTGCTCGGATCTTAGGCTGGTGCTGTGTGTGTTTTGGTACGAAAATCAATAATTAGACACCGAGAAGCTA
>JAULBU010014479.1:5504-21775 GCA_032358235.1 Odonthalia washingtoniensis | reverse complement strand
GTGTGAGAGATGGACTGACGACAACTAAAAGCAGTTTAATTCATACAGCTTCCTTTGGAGATTTAGCTTTTTTTATGGCTTTTCTCTTAAGGGAAGTTGTGTTCAATCCAAACATTCCTCTTCCTTTAGCAGTATAATTTTTTATTAAGTATTATATAATATTATTAACCGAAAAAAACAAAAAAAATGAAAGAGAACGTACACAAAATAGGCGGTTACATTTATGTAACTAATGATGAGGAGATAAAACAAAATGATTATATTTTTAATATAATACAAAACCAAATTAGTACAGCTTATTATTTAGATATAATAACAGAAAATGACAAAAAAATAATCCTAACCAACGACCTACATTTAACCACCGTTCAACAACTAACACCACAAGAAGAAAGTTATTTGAAAGGAGTTGATAGTTGTAGTGTAGAAGATACTGCTGTTAGTTACAAACTAATAATGCCAACAGAGCAACCGCTACAATTTACAGCAATGGGAGAAAACGAAATTTGGAATAACTATTTAAAAGAATTTGAAAAAATTAAAAATAAGTCTTCTAAAGATTTTTACGAAAACGAATTTACAGAATTAAAAGGGTATATTTTAGCAAAGCAAACACTTTATACTGAAATCGATATGAATAATTTTGCTGAATTTGCTGTTGCTAAATTTAATAATTCAGATAAAGTAACATTAATAAAAGAGTACTTCAACGAATGGTTTAACCTAAAAAAAAATAAGATATGAAACCAATTTTATATTTAGAAAAAACAACAACACCCGAAGCGGTTAAAAAACATCAGTTATGAGTAAAATTTTAAAATATATATTTGGATTCCAAATAGGATTATGCACAAGCTATTTACATAGCAACGGATTTAATATATTTCCAATATTAATAATATTAGTTTCTTTATTAGGAATTATAAAAATTGAAAAAAATGAGTAAATTAAGAGAGAAGTTTAAAACACAAGTTAGTATTAACACAAGTGGAGAAAGTGAAAGATTTGCTAAACAATGCGAACAAATAACAGATGACTTTTCGGTTAAATTATTGATTTGGATTAATTCAAAAGAGTCAGAACAATATTATATATTAGCCAATAAAGAAAAAACAGAAACCGAAAAAATGAAATATTTAGAACAAATCTTTAAAGAAAAATATTATGAGTAAACAACTAACACCATACTATAAATACCATTATGGAAAGTGGGTTTTAGTAGGATATATAATTGATTAAAAACCACAAATTGAAACCGATTTTAACCGAACCGGTTTTTTTGTTAAAAAAGTTTATATATTTGTAGAGAATTAAAAGTCAATGTTGTGAAACATAGAGTAAAAATATAGACAAAGGAATACTTGCTTTCGGGTAGGTGTTCCTTTGTTTGTTTTAAAATAAAAAGTACTGATATGAATAATGAATATATGTCTATAACTCAATATTTTGAGTGTAAATCAAAGTTAATAGGGAAAATACAAACCTATGATTTATTGATTGAAGGACTTGAAACAGCAATGATGACAAGTATAGAATCAGGTCATATAGTGCAATATGAAATGGACGACGGACAGATGAAAGTGAGAACACAATTCAGAAGTGTTAAAGACATAACAGCAGCAATGGATGGTTTTATTAGACTAAGACAAGACTACATTAATCGTTACAATGGCAGAGCAACAGTTTTAAGAGGCGGAAACTTATAAACAAACAAACAAATGGGATTATTTAATTTCTTTAAAAATAAAAAAATAGAACAAGATTCTGATGTAATTAAGTCAGAACCAAAAAGTGTTGTGTACCAAGATAGAGATATTGTTTATGGTACAGATTACCCTATCATAACTAAAAAATGGGATGGAGAAAAAACGCTTGGAGAACTTGGAGTTGTTGTTAGAAATGTTCCAGACTACCAAAAATTAAGATTACGTTCTTACAATGCTTATGCGACTATTGATACTGTTAAAACTATTGCTTCAAAGTATTTTTATTGGTCAATTGGTTCGGGATTAAAATTACAAGCAGAGCCAAATAGAAACGTATTAAAATCAGAAGGCATTTCAAATACTGCTGAATTTTATACAGAATTTCAAAAAACAGTTGAATCGAGATTTATGATTCACGCAAATTCAAGACAAGTAGATTTTCTAAAAGAAAAAAACTTACACGAAATAGCGATGGATTTTTACAAAGCATCATTTCTTGGAGGCGATTGTTTATGTATAGTTCGTTTTGATGATTATGGTCCAAATATTCAATTTGTATCAGGAGAACATGTTTGCGATCCTGGAATAGATACTGATTATTTCACAAAAGAAGAAGCTAAAGGAAATTACATTCAGCATGGAATAGAGATTGACAAAAAAGGATCACACGTAGCTTACTTTGTTCGAGTAAAAGAAAAAGATAGTTTTGATAAATTTGAAAGAATACCTGCTTACGGTTCAAGTACAAAAAAGAGACTAGCTTGGTTAGTTTCTGGAGAAAAAATAAGCCCAGACCATTTAAGGGCAGTTCCTGGAATAAGCGCTTCTCTTGAAAAAATAAATAAACTTGATAGATATGTTGAAGCTTCAGTAAATAAAGCTGAAAACGGTGCTAAAATGGTTTATACTTTTGACCATGAAGAATTTTCAACAGGAGAAAATCCATTGCAAAAAGTTGTTGCAAAAGCAAGAAGAGAGTCTATTGTTTCTGGAAATACAGAGCAAGATAGAGTTTTAACAGATGGATATGCTAATAGAATTACTCAAACAACAAATGGTTTAGCTTTAAATCTTCCAAGAGGAGTAACGTTAAAAGCATTTGAATCAAAAATGGAATCGAAATTCAGCGAATTTCATACAGCAGTTTTTAATGGAATTAGTGCAGGTCAAAATGTTCCGCCAGAAGTTGCAATGCAAAGTTTCAATTCTAATTATTCAGCTTCAAGAGCAGCAATAAATAGTTTTGGTTACTTTATGTCTGTTGATAGAGCAAAATTTGCTAATCAATTTTATGTTCTTTATTACAAGCTTTGGTTGGAACATCAAATATTATCTAAAAAGATTGTTGCTCCCGGATATTTAGAAAATATGGATAACTTTATGGTAATAGAAAGTTATTCTCAATGTCGTTTTATGGGTAAAAATATGCCACATATCGACCCTTTAAAAGAGATTAAGGCAATAAGAGAAATGCTTGGAATAGATGGGGCAATTCCTTTAATTTCAAAAGAGCAAGCAACTGAAATGTTAGGAGCAGGTCAATGGGATGAAAACTTTATGAAAGGACAAGAGGAGGATAAGTTAATTCCAAAAGAAGTGCTTATGCCAACAGAGCCAACACCAAAAAACACCAACCAAAAAACACCAACCAAAAAACACCAACTAAAAAATAATTAACTAATAAAATATAATAAAAATGAGTTTAATAGTAAAAAAAACAGAATCTAATTTATTTCTATTTTGCGAAAGTAGTGATGGCTTATCTTATGATGGAAAAATAATAGGAGGTAATGATGTTAAATTGTCATTTTGTGAAGATATTCTTGTTGTTCAGGTTGTAGATGGGGAAAGATTTAATTTTAGAACACAACAGTTAAACTATGATGATGGGATCGAGATTATTGGTTTTCCTTCTATGATTGAATTTATTGAAACTATTAAAGTTGCTGGTTTTACTGGAAATTTTAATACCGCAAACGGAGGCGCAGCTACAGAATTGTCAACTCCTTATAAATTAATTAGTACAGCTTCGACTAACGCAAATGTTGTTAAAGCTACAGCTGGTAAATTAAATTCTATCGTTGCAATTGGCTTAACGTCTACGGTTCGATTTTTAAAATTATATAATAAAGCCACCGCACCAACAGTAGGTACAGATGTGCCAGTAATGACAATTCCAATCCCAGCTAACACACAAGGTGCGGGGGTCGTTATACCTTTTTCTAAAGCTGTTAATTTTAGCAATGGAATTTCAATTGCTATTACAGCTAATCCAACAGACAATGATGCAACAGCTATTGGTGCTGGAGACGTAATTATTAACTTAACAAGAGAATAATAATGCTTACAACGCTTGGAGTAGGACAAGGTCAAAATGGTGGATTTAATCCGTTATTACTATCTCCTCAACATTGGTTGGATGGTAATGATAAAACAAAAATATCCACAAGCGATAATTTAGGAACTATTGTTGATTCTTTAACAACAAAAGATACTTCTGCTTTAGTAAGTACTCCTTTGTCAAGCGGTGCGGTAATTAATAAACCTAGAAACAACGGAGAAGGATTGTATAATATTGGAAAGTATGGTTTTACTTTAGGGTCAACAAGTGTTTTTAATTATCTACACAATTCTAATGGATTTAATTTATATTTAATATTTAAGCAGTTACCATTGGGTGACGGTACGGCAACGACAACTTATCCAATGTTTAGAACCTCCACAGGTGCTACACAAACAGGCATTTCTATTTCTTATTACAACCGTAACGCTACATCAAATCAAAAGACTTTACAGATTTTTATTTCCAACGGAAGCGGTGGTTCTGCACAATTCTTAATCAACTGTACTGCAAATTGCATTGAAGATAATAAATACCACATTTTAAAATTAAAATTTACAGGCACTACTTTGACTGCTTTTGTAAAAAAAGAAGGTGGTTCTTTTATTAATGTAGGGAGCGATGCTACGGGTGTAACGTCATCAGGTAATAGCGCAAATCCTTTATTATTTGGCACAACGGGTGTTGGATGGAAAGGTTACTTTAAACATTTAGTAGCTTTCAATAGACAATTAAATTCTACGGAAGAGGCTCAAATGGATAATTGGGCAACTGTAGAAATGTCTAAACAAATAATTGAAACACCTTTAAAAATATACTTATCAGCAAACGCACAAAGTAATTTCTGGGGACGTGGATTAAATAGTGCAATTGCGCCTGAATTAAACGGTGCTGTAGGCGGATTAGTTTACTATCCAATAAATAACAGCAATTACAATAGCGCAAGTGTAGGCTTACCATATTGGGCAAAATTACAAGTTGGTGTTACATCTAATCCTGATTTTGGAGAAACAGTTCACGGATTTGCTAACCGCTTTGGTTACGAAATGAAACAGTTTTCAGGCGAAGATGTAGCTATTTTAGGTTATGCAGTTTCATCAACAAGATTAGCTACTACTGTTGGTCAGGCGGATTGGAATATTAATTCTGTTGAAACAGGCGATTTGTTTCCTAAATGGAGAGATTTTTTCTTACCATACGCTTTAGATGATTTAAAACATGTTATGCGTAGAACTCCTGATTTTAGAGGATTATTTCCATTACAAGGAGAGGCGGACGCTTCATACGTTGGCGGTGGCACTACTTATCAGATAGACCAAGAAGCTGAAATTAAAGCTATGATTGATGTAATAAACGCTTTAGGTTATAGTACAGCTAATTTACGTGTTATGATAATTCGTATTGGAAACTCATCAGCAGGCTTTAATGCTACTGCATTGAACAACGTAAGAACAGGTCAAGTAAATGTAGCTGAACAAACAAACGGAGTAGATTTTAGCGGATATATTTCAGCTAATAAAATGAAATCAATTACTTGGATTAGTACAGATGGAAAAGGTTTAAATGGCGATAATTTACACTATTCTGCTTCGGGAGTTGATAGTATTGGAACAGATTTATTTGAATATTACAAAGATAAAATTAACGAATAAAAATAGAAATTATGAAAGTAGTAGTAGCATTTGATGAAACAGCAACAGAGGACCAAGTAAAAATTTACAATGAATTTTTAGAAAAAATGGCTATTGCCGGAGCTAAAGTAGAAAGTATTGGAGGTGGTGTTAAAAATCCTAAATAAAAAATGGATTTTTTTAGACAAATATGGCATCATTTACTTTGGTTAGTGGATCGAAATATTTACAGAATAATTACTATTCAATATTTAGCCACTTGCGCTTTAGTTTATTTTCCAGAGTATCTTTTAAAAGATTATTATTTAGCAATAAGTAATTTTTTAGGGTATTCTATTTTGTCTAATTTATTAATTGCTCCGAAAATTTGGAAAGAATCACATCGCTTTTGTGAGGTAATAAAATCGATGTTATTTTCTTTATTAGTTTCAAATACATTTTCAATTTTATCTGTTTGGACTACTCACGAATTTTATGTAAGTCAATTTGATAAGTATTTTCTAATTTCATTAACAACTTTAGTTTACATGTATTATTTCAAAAAGAAAAAACTACATGTAAAATTTTATAATTATTTCAAAAAATGAAACAAGTAGCATTGAGTTTATATAAGTATTTTGATACTTTTTTTATTTTCGGATGGTCAACATTAACCGTAAAAATAGCAACATTAATAACAGAAAGCGGTTTTACTTCAATAACTAAAGATGTTCAAAATACAATTTCTTTAATGACTGTTCTGGTTGGTTTATTTTGGGGTAGTTTTAGATTGTTTAGAGATTGGGACAATCATAAGTTGCATAAGAAAATTAAAGCGGAAGAACTTAAAAAACTTCAATTAGAAAATCAAAAATCGCAAATTGAAAACAATGAAAAAGTAATGCCTCAA
Source organism: Odonthalia washingtoniensis (assembly GCA_032358235.1). Lineage (NCBI taxonomy): Eukaryota > Rhodophyta > Florideophyceae > Ceramiales > Rhodomelaceae > Odonthalia > Odonthalia washingtoniensis. The sequence continues at coordinate 15,208 of JAULBU010014479.1, read as the reverse complement.
TTTCTATTTAGAGATGATATTGATAATTTAAAAGAAAACGGAAAATTTGAAGAAAGTGCAAATAGATTAAAACAATAAAATATGAATTTTTTAAAAGGATTTTTCACAGAAAACGACGGAACACCAAGTAGTAAAAGATTGGTTGGAGTTATTGGTGCTTTTGGATTGATTGCAGCGATGTTTATACATCCATGCGATACATTGTACTATTGTGTTACTACTGTAACATTAGGAGGTTTAGCAATAACAGGATTTGAAAAAATTTTAAGTAAATAATAAGAATTATAAAAAGAAAAAAATTATGATATTTATTTCAGCAGGACATAATCCAAAAGGGATTAAAAAAGATAATGGAGCAGTTGGTAACGGTTACACAGAAGCTAATTTAGCTATAGAATTTAGAAATTTAGTAATAGCACAACTAAAAGTAAAAAAAGCTACTTACGTTTCAGATAATGACGACGAAAGACTATCGGAATATTTAGAACGTATTAAAACAGGAAATGCTTCTGTTGTTTTAGAGTTTCATTTTGATGCTTCTGATAAGCCAACCGCTACTGGAACTACGTCTTTAGTTGGAACAGATGCCGATAGATTAGATAATGCTTTTGCAAAAGAATTAGTTAACGCAACTGCTTTTCGATTAGGAATTAAAAATAGAGGAGTTATAAACGAGGCACAAAGCCATAGAGGTCGTTTAGGTTTAATGCGAGAAAACGGAATAGTTTGTTTGTTGGAATTATGTTTTATTTCAAATATTTATGATTTAACCGCATATCATGAAAATAAACAGCAGTTAGCAAAAGATATAGCGGATATTGCTATAAAATACGACGCCTTAATTTAAGTACAGAACCTAAGTACAGAAGTAGGTTCTGTACTAATAAAATAACAATCAAATGAAAAATAAAGAAGTTTTAATATTAAGATGTTTAGTTGCATTACTGCTTTTATGGTTGGTAATTTCATTTTTGCAATGCAACAGTACGAAAAAATCGAACGGTTCGCCAACTAAAAATGAAACTGAAAACATAGAAATTCAACACGCAAAAGACTTACTCGATTTGCAAAACGATAGTTTAATAAATCGAATTAAAAACGATTCAATTAAAATGGTTACAAATCGTTACCAGTTGGAGCAGTTGAAAAAACAAGCAAAAGTTAATCAGGCTAAAATAAAATTGTTTGATAGTGGCGAAATTGCTTTATATTTCAAACAACGATATGAAGCATTCAATGAAGTAAAAACAACCGATTTTGGAACTGAAATAAGCGATACAATCGGAATAAAAACTATTTCAGATTTGGTTGCTGGCGACGACGCTATTAATCAACTACGGTTCACAAACGATATTTTAAAAGATTGTGAAACTACATCAAAAACTAAAGACGTTTTAATTTCCAATACGGAAAAAAAATTACTTCTTACCGAAAAGCAATATTCCAACTGTAAAGAAGACAACGAAAAGTTAAAAACAGAAAATAACAAAGAGGTTAAATTTAGGATGTTACTTGGTGGTGGGTTTGGAATCAACAAAGAACTTTCACAACCAATTTATAATGCTGGTGGCGGTTGGCAAAATCGTAAATCAAATGTGTTTTTAGTAGATTACAGTAAAATCGGAATTACCGATTATATTTCGGCAAAAGCATATATCTCAATTTTTTCTATAAAAGGTAAAAAAAAATAATATATTTGCACAGTATCAACACTTCAAGATACTTTGTTTTGTTTGTTTAAGGCTCTCACTTTCAGTAGTGGGAGTTTTTTTTTGTAAAAAACTTAAATAAAAGTTTGCTTATTAAAAATATAGTAGTACATTTGCTAAACAAAACAAAACAAATATGGAAAATGAATTGGTTAAGATTCAGGTTTCAGGAATAAGAGATTCCGAAAAAAGCAAAAGTATTGGAGCTTTAGTAAATTTAAAATTTGACGAACAAGGAAACTGCAATAGTGCTATGGACTTGGTTTGGTTTCCGAAATCGGTTTGTACTTTGGAAGAAGTAGAATATAATCGAGATTGGTTCGGTAAAATAATTACGTCTAAAAAGTATTTCATTACTGCTCCTAAATGGTTTCTTGAAAAGAATGGGATTAATTTTAAAAATATATATAATGCAAACAGTTAAGTTATATTGGAATTTTACAGACCAAAAATGGAATTTAGTAGAGATAGGAACAGAAATTCCAAAAGGCAATTATGGTCGTGCCTATGTAATTCCTGTAGAGGCACATTTTTTCGACCCAAGAAAAAGTAGGTTGGTTAGATTGGCTTGGCGGCTTCATATTTTTTTTAGAAAGTTTATACCTGAAAAACCTCAAAAAATAAATCCAAATTTATCAGTATTTAAAAATAATGCTTTAGGCGAAGTTTGAAAAGAATAATATTAACTATAAAAACAAATAAAATGAGTGGTAAAAGTTCTACAGAAAAAATGGTTTATGTTCCATATTCAGAATATAGAGAATTAGAAGAATTTAGAAAAAATGTTGACTTAAAAGGTGTTATTGTATGTGATAGTTATTTTGGAAGAACTACATCTTACTATTCTTCCAATGAAGCATCTATCAAATTAATGGAAGAAATAAAGGATATTACAAAAAAAAGAGATGAATTAAATTTTAAATTTAGTGTTTTAAACAATCAAAATAAATTGTTAGAATCAAGAATTGGAGAATTAGTTTATGAAAAATGTAAACTTAAAAAATTGAGTATCATGCAATTTATAAAATATAAATATTTTGGAAAAAATGAAAAACAAACCTAAAACAAGAGAGCAGATCAACCGACAAGGAATATTGGTTTTGATATTCGGATTTGTAAGTTGGATATTCTTAATGAAATTTTTAAAAGTATTTTAGTATGGAATTAGAAAACAAAAAACCAAGTAATCCGAGACTTCACAATCCTGATGGAATGTATGCTAGTGAAGCAAGAAATGAAGATTGCGTAACATTAAGAGATATTTTCGCTAATTCCGCAATTCAAAAACCTGTAATTACTAAACCACGAGGAATTTTTAACTACATTAAATGGTTCTTTGGATTGTCTTATAGAGGAAATAATCTTACTGCGGAAGTAATAGCTCAAAATGCTTATTGTGTAGCAGATGCAATGCTTAAAGAACGTGAACTATGAGAACAGCAGAAATTTTTCACGTAAACAACAATGTTAGATTAATGCGAATAGCGTTAACTCCGACAAAAGATTTTACTCCAAGAGGATTAAAGGTGCGAATGCCAAAGATTCAGACTGATGTAAATGATGAACAATTCAAAAAAACTATTAACCAAACTACTACTTATTATGAGGATTGAAATTAAGAAACTATTCACGCAATGGTTTTTAAGTTTAGCTTTTTGGATTTGTCCTAATGAGAAATTCAAATTAGAGTTTTCAAAGTTTTTAATTAAAAATATAAAAGAATTGTAGTTATGGAAAAGTATTTATTAGAACTTCCAACTTGTGATTTGATTTTAATTTTATCTGTATCACTTTCGATTTTACTATGTTTCTTTGTGTGGTTAAATCACATCTACAATAAATATCGCAAGAAATGGTATTAGGTGTGCCAAAAACATACAGAGAACGCAATTTAAACGATGTTTATATGCGTTGGATAAGAAGAATGAAGTTATTCCTTTTAGCGTCTTAAATCGCTTTAAAAAAGAAGTTGAAGAAATCAGAAAAGAAAACAAAATTTATAAAAACAAAATATAATGGAAGCAAGAGAGCAAGTAATAGTTTTAAAAGATGGTCGAACTATCTACAAAACACATAACGGTTTCAAGTACTTTGTGGAAACAAAAAAAGGAGTATCAACAGAGGTTACGGAGCAATACTATAACCAAGCTAAAAAGAATCGAAAGTAATGCCTACATACAAAGCAACCATAAAAGAGGCTATTCAAAAATGGAACGAAAATAATCCTGACAAGCCAAAGAAAACTTTTAGAAGTTTGGCTGCTGAACTTGGTGTAACAGCTTCTGCTATTTCGCAAATGGATTGTAAAAATAGTTTTGCTCAATTCCAAAAGCATTTATTAGTAATTATGAGAAGCGATTCCAAAGAAATTCAAAAGGAAACTTTCAAGTTATACAGCAAATTAGATGTACCAATAATCAATAGACTTTCAAAAATTATTGCAATTCTTGAATGTGAGATTTATGATGTGGTTAAGGAGGTTTAACGACGGATGCTACACGATGGATGGACAAGCACACACCCAGACTTCGGATAATGACAGATTAAAAAGGTGCAAAACAGACTTTAAATTAAACACAAATGTCAGAAAGTACAAAACCAACATTACCCAAAGCTGAAAACGGCAATAAGTCAAAACCACTGTTAGTGGCAGTTATTCGTCAATTAACTGGTCGTGGTTTTTCAACTAAAAACAGAGATAAAGTAAATGACTATAGGTTAGGTATTAAATTATCTTTTACGAATGAAGTTGGTAAATATGTTGAAATTTATGACGAAGATACTTACTGGCATATTTTACATTATGGTTTTGATGGTAAATATCTACCTATTGGATTTGATGTTTTGTTTATTAAAGACATTCGAGAGTACGGAGTGTTTTTAGACGGTATTTTGGCTAATTGCCACTAACGTTTTGCAACTACACGTCTGTTGCGTAAAAACACAAAACTATCTTTCAGTTTAACACGAAATTGAAAGATACAAAACAAAGTTTAAATTAATCACAATGTAGCAATAGCGTGTAATTGCTGTTAGCACTTGTTTTTACTATTAAATGAAAATATTAATGTTAATTTTTGCATTTTTATTTGGATAATGATATTTTTAATACTTATATTTGCATATATAAATTATGTTTTTATGAAAAATTATTTTAAAGATTTGCAATTAATTATAGATAATGAAAAAGATTTTTTTATTCATTACTCTGAAAGCGGTTCAGTTTATATAAAGAAATATCATGATTTCAATAAAGTCGTTAGAATATCTGACCATGGAGGAACAGATTTTCATGGAGTTGATATTGTAAATAAAAATATAAGATTTTTAAATAAGTTTCAATTACATAAAGCTCTTTATCTTTTAGGTATAAATGATGGTAAATATTATTTTGAATTAAAAAAAATCAACGAAAGGCTACAAAATTATTTAGATAAAAAAGGTATTGATTTTTTAGATTATTGTGAGTTAAAATTAAAACAAATTCAACTTTATTCAAAAAATGAGTTTTTGAAAAATGAAGTAAATAGTTTTAAAAATATAATAGGAAATATAAATCCAGAAGAATGTATTTGCAATCTTTATAAAAAAGGACAGATTATTATATTAAAAAAATATACTAAAATTATTGATTATAATGAATAAAAAACTTTATCATTTAGAATACAGAAGTGCCGAATTAGAAAAACGTCACTTTTATTATGGAGATTTAGCGGTTTTGTTTAAAAACCATAATGACATTGGAATTTCAAAATCATACTTGGAAAAGAAAGATTTCACAGAACCTTTCGAGAATGAAATTTGCATCATTCGTAAGTCAGAACTTGTTTTAAGTACTCGTTTGAGAAAATAAGTGCTAACGTTAAAGCATAACGGTAGTTTAGGGTAAGTAAGCCGTAATTTTTCCGAAAACACAAATTATCCCGACACAAAACAGACTTTAAATTAAACCTATAACCCAACTATTGTATAACCGTTGTTAGCACTAGTTTTTATTCCACTAAATATGAAAAATAGAGAAAAATTAGTAAAACAATTATTTGTCGGAAAAGTTTCTGAAATTTTAGGATTTGATAAAACATTAGAATTACTAAAAGAAGCAAACGACGCTTTTAAAAAATGCGAACACAACGAAGAAAATGACCCGAAAGCATACGCAAATGAAGAATTTATAGGTTACTATTGCGAAAAATGCGATGAAGTCTATTGCGGTTCGATTTAAAATTACTGCTAACGTTTATGCTTTACGCTGTTTTGCCTATTCGCAAAGTAGATTTGGCAAAATTGCGTAAAACATTTGTTGTGCGATGGTGCTTTTATTTACAAACAAATTAAACTATAAAAATGAAACAAGACGAAATTATAATTGGTAAAAAATATTTATTTCTAAATAATGGAAATATTGAACATAAAAAAGAATTTAACAATCAAATAGGAACAGTTTTAAAACGAATAAAAGGAAAAGCAGATAAAAAAGCGTATTTTAGAAACAAAAGAGGTAAAAGGTAGTTTTAAAGAAACAAAACCAGCACAAATGATAATTTATAAGGATTCAATAAAATATATCGTTAAATCACTTACGAGCAGCCAAAAAGAAGCTTACGAGGCAAAATACAATAGTTTGATGGAACAAACACAAGGAATGATGGATGACTTCGATCAAACAAATGACAGTTTAAGAGATATTATGTTTAAAAACGCAATAGCGGTCAAAAACTACGAGCAGAAATACGACAACGATACAATTTCAGCAACAGTTAAAGGAATGGTTCGGGGAACTATTGAAACAATGAATTTCGATTATACAATTAAACCACGACCTATAATTGAAAAAGAAACAAAATTCAGAATGTTAGCTGGTGGCGGAATAAATTTAATCAACACAAATCCAGTATTTAATGTTAACGCTGGTTTTCAAAATCGAAAAGGAAACGTTTTAATTTTTAGTTATGGTAAGGATTTTTTAAGTGCGAATTATAGTTTTAGTTTGTTTAATATTAAAGGAGATAAGGAATGAAATTAGAAATTGAAACTTTTAAAAACATAGGAAGTTACGAAATAGAAAATTTAAAAAAAAACGAACCAAGTGCGATAAATTTTTTAAGTTATAGAAAATATAAAATATCAATTGAATTAATTGAAGAGTCTAAAGAGGTTTTAATAAAAAGATTAGAAGAGCTTTTGGAATCAAACAAAAATAATTATAACAGGAGAGCAATAATAAAAGACGAACTTAAAAAACTAAACAAATGAAACAAGTATTATCAGTGCGTTCAAATACACACTACACACAAGAAGAAAACGACAAAGAGTTTGTCTTAAAACCAATGATGGAACTAATTGTTATTTACGCTGACGGAAAAGAACATAAATTAACCCAAAAAGGAATAAAGCAAGAAGCAAAACTATCAGAAGTTAGATTAATTGTAAGTCCTTATATGCTTGAAAGTCTTATTACTGATTTACAATTGCATCAAAAAAAATTAGCTGGAATAACTGCTAACGCTGATAAATTAACTGCTTTAGTTAAGCACATAACTTCTGACGACAAAGTGGGGTAAGCTTGCTGTTAACGTTTTGCAACTACACGTCTGTTGCGTAAAAGCACAAAACCATCTTTCAGTTTAACACGGAATTGAAAGGTACAAAACCAAATTAAATTAATCACAATCTAGCAATAGCGTGTAATTGCTGTTATAAGCTGTGTTTTCAGTATACTAATTATGATACATATAAACGATTATGAAATTACCTATATGGGTAAAAAATGTACAATAGGGGATTACGTGAAGTACAACAAAGATTTAAGTAAATGCAAAAATCTTGACAAAATGGGTGCTTTAGTTTACATTAATTCTATTGTGAAAAATATTGACATTCCTAAAAAAGAATTTTGCTTTGATGTAATATTGGAATACTTACAATTAAATATAAACGAATGTAATCATCTTGCGATAAAAGTTATTACGGATAAAAAAATAAAAGAAGTTCCCGATTATTTAAAAAAATTATTTGAAAGTAAAGACGAAGATGAGAAGTATGATTTATTCGTTAGATTTCTTTCTGATTGCGGTGTTTCTTAACATAGCTTATAACGTTGGGTGCTTGGCGAGGTTCAAGAAAAGTAGAACCCGATGCTTCGGTTTAAAACCGAAATTAACAAACACAAAACAAACTTTAAATTAATAACTAAAGCTTGAATCTTGCCAAACACGTGCTAGCAAATCGGCTTTTAATTCACAACAAAATGAGACTAAAAGACAAATTTTACAAAGCAATAAACATCTTTTCAGTAAATTCAAATAGACCTGAAATGTGCGAGAAAATAGCGGATGAACACGCTGTACAATTTGCTAGATGGTTAGCTGAAAGACCAGCTATATTTAATAATGGATCATCTATGGAGCAAGCATTGTCTTTATTTAAAATTCAAGAGAATCTTTAGCCGACTACGCAAGCTGTTTGCTAACGATTGTCGCTTGTGGTAGTTGGGAAAAAGAAGCCAAAACACCTAATTAATAACTAATTTTTAAAAGTACAAAACAATGACTAAATTAAAGACTGAAACCCAATTACCACAAACGATTGTTATGCCTCGTTTGTATGTGATGATGTTTTCGGGTGGGCGAACTTCTGCGCTTCTTGTAAAACATATAAAATCTAATCCTGATAAATATCAAAATGTAATTTATGTTTTCTTAAATACAGGAAAGGAAGTCGAAAAGACTTTGCAATTTGTAGATAGATGCGATAAAGAATGGGGTTTAGGAGTTATATGGCTTGAAGCAAAAGTAATAGATGAAAAAGGAAAAGGAACAAGTTATAAAATAGTTGATTTTGAAACTGCTTCAAGAAATGGAGAACCATTTGAAGCAATGTTGAAAAAATATCCTTTACCAAATAATATGGCTTCTAATTGCACAAGGGAATTAAAACAAAGACCAATTGATGCTTATTTGAAATTTATGTTTTATAATCCAATTTTAAGATTGTGGAATTATGAAATTACAAGAATAATTGGAATTAGAGCAGACGAGGCGCATCGAAAAAGCGTAAATGCAGAAGTTGAAAAAGTGATTTATCCTTTATGTGATGAAATACCATTTAATGAAAGAATGGTAAGGGAGTTTTGGAGTAAGCAAAGTTTTGATTTAGGATTAAAAGATTATGAGGGTAATTGTGATTTATGCTTTAAGAAGTCATTAAAAAAGAGATTGACAATTATAAAACAAAATCCTGATAGTGCTAAATGGTGGCTTGATATGGAGCAAAAATATAGTTCCGAAGAAGTACCAAGATTTGATTTAAGAACGAATAAAAGCATTGAAGAATTAGTTGAAATGGCTCAAAGACCATTCACGAAAGCAAAAGATTTGCACGAACTATCACAAGAACAATGTGATTTATTTGAATTTGAAACGGATTGTTTCTGCAAGGCTTCTTAAAATGAGGCATAACGTTGAGCATAACGCTAGTTACGGACTAAACAAGCCTAAACTTTCAGATTAAAGACCGTATCACTGATACAAACTAAACTATAAATTCAAGACCGAAACCGTAATTAGTGTTATGCATTGTTATGCGGTGGTGCTTTTTTTAATACAAATATTAATCAATTAAAATAAATAAATTATGTCAGTATCAATTATGGAATGTTTGCAAAATGCAAATTACAATTTAGAAAATGTGGCTAAAATGCCAATGTTGTTACCAATGGTAAAAGAACAACTAAACAATGCTGTAACTCTTTTAGATAAAGGTTACGGAATATGGGAAGAAGTAGAGCCATTATTAGAAAAATATGGTAATGTTGATGATGTTCCAGAAAAAGAGGAATAATTATTTAGTCAGTTCGATTATGCGGTATCACAGCATCCCGCATAACGTTTGACGGCTATACGATGGTTGGGAATGTACGCCTAAGCTTTCGATTGATTACAGATTAAACCAAGTACAAAACAGACTTTAAATTAAACAATTAACCCAACTATTGTA
>JAULBU010014478.1:0-44365 GCA_032358235.1 Odonthalia washingtoniensis | reverse complement strand
TAGCACATATGGAAATGAATTCTATCGTAGCAGAACGTAAAATTCTTGCAGCACTAACCAAGAATATACCCCCAGCTACCGATAGAACCTACAAATTGGGAGAAGAAGTTTTAATATTTTCCCAAAGTATCAAGGAATGGGTGAGAGCTCTGATCTTATGTCATTTTCACGGTAGAATTATAACTGTTAGAACCCCAGATGGCAAAAAACGACAAAAATTTAATGAATTTCAGATAAAACCTTTTCGAAGGGACTACAACGATAATTAAATCGTAGTTAAATCTAATGGTGAACATAAAAACTCCTCCAGTTATGTTTTTATTACTTAAATTATAAAATTATCTGACAACAGAGCTTGGCAATTCGATAAAGCGAAAAAGAAAGAAATAGAAGGATTAATACAACGTAAAACATGGCAGATAATCTGTCGGAATGATGTTCCAAAAGATGCGAATATACTCAGAGGTAGATTTTTTTTAGCCATTAAAGATGAACGAACTTATAGCGAAATATGGAAAGCTCGTTTTATTGTTCAAGGACACAGAGATAATATGAAAAATGCACTTGTACGCGAAAACTCTGTTTCTGAGCAATATTCAACAAAGATTATAGTTGTAATAGGCGCCATTTTTGGTTTCCAACTGTTTTCTACTGATGTTACACAATCATATATACAAAGTACCGAAAAAATAAGTAGAGATGTGTTTATTGAACCCCTAAAGGAATTTAATCTAAAAACAGATGAACTTATCAAAATTTTGAAACCATTATATGGTCTAACAGATAGTGGTGATTATTGAGATAAAACGTTAAGAAACTATCTTGAAAAATATTTAGTTATTGAATCATGCATAACCGATGCTGCATTAATTTTCAAGCACATTGGTAATACACTAATTGGTATGTGTGCTACTTACGTTGATGACAGCTTACATGGTGGTAACAATGAATATAGTGAACTTACAAAGCTTGCCGAGACCAAGTTTAAATGCAAGACAAGAGAATGGAACGCTATGCAATTCGCAGTTGTTCAAATTGAAAGTAAAAATGATGGAAGTATTAGTATTCATCAGAAACAATACATTAGCCGCATCAAATTATTACAAAGTGATGCAGCCTATAAATTATTTATATCCTCAAGAGCGGAGTTATCATGGACTACGCAAACAAGGCCATACATAGCTTGCGCAGTTGCTTTACTCGCCCAAGTTACTGAAGAACACTTTCACGAAAATGCGAAGAAGTTCAAAATCGAAATAAACAAGATTTTTACGAAACTACATAAGACAACGTACAACTCATTAAAATAATCTAAGTTAGATAAAAATATTCTTAAATTATAAGTATATTCCGATGCATCATTTGCATCTAATTATGATTGATCTTCACAGATTGGATATATTATTCTTTTCTCAGACACATATAAGAGATGCCAGCCACTCTATTGGGCTTCATATAAATCAAAAGCAACTTACCAACATTAAATTAGAGCATCACCACCAATGGATCCAACATCAAAAAGAATTGAATTTCAAGTTGCCAGTTGTACAAATATTACTGACTCAAACGACGCAGATCCAATTGGGTGGATAGATTGCATTTTGATTTTACAACTCGCACACCAGTGTGAAATCCATCTAAGTTGTATTCCGCACACACTGTATTTATTTCGTAACTCGCAACAGGAATATCAAAAGGAAACTGTCATTATTCATCTTTTTATGCAGTAAGGCTCAGATAAATTTCAAGATGCAACACCTACTCCAACGAAAATTTCAACCGTCCGTGCATCATTAAGATTTATTTCACGGAATTCCGAACATGGTGATGAAATAACCGGTTTAATTTCGTCTTCACTTGATACGTCACCATCTCCTGAAAGATTCCCCTCATTTATCCTTCCCACATCTTTTCATATGCTCTCTGGAAGTGACTTACCTCCCTTTTCCATTAATTTTATGTTCATATATTTACTACTACTACTTGCAAGGTTTGGCATATACCTTTTTACTTCCAAGTAATTCAACCCAACTTCTTCATTATTGCCGACTACCTCATTTTCAACAGGACTTACCATTCTTCCCATGTTAGATAAAACCTTTTCACAACGCGTACCCTTACGTTCTTTATTTTTTAAAATCGACACAAATTCGTTGCTCCCTTCCAGACTTCTTTTTCTACACTTTCGGAATCTTGTGGACGATCATCACTATTTCGTTGTCTCCATCTCCTAAATCTTCACCTGCGTCTGTTGATATTCTTCTCTTAGTCCCTCTACTCTCAACTCCCTTTCGGCTTGGATCAGTGATAGTGAAGCGTTATCTTTTGTTGCACGCAGTATAAAAATCAGCAAAAATATGTAGTATACATTGTAATTTGGTGGTAACAACAATTTCAGTTTAAGTTGTGTACTGTAAATAGATTGCAAAGTGCAATTAATTTCAAGAAATGTACTTTGCTTCTTTCAGAAAAATCAATACATGTTGCTATTTACTCCGTTCTTTGAAAAATACAATTTGCTCTGATTTGTTTTCGAAATAATTCATTACTTTTCAATTTTTCATTTTACATAGTATTTTGGATTTCGAATATATTTCAAAGTTTCGATTCAATGTAAATTCGATTCATTTTTTTTCAAAAATACTTTGATATTTTCGTAAAGATGCGAAGTGCGTACTGTTGTCGTTTCCGAAAATATGCACAAAATTCGGCTGCACTTCAATAATGTCCGAAGAGCAATGCTTAAAAATGAAGTGCAAAATTCCTAAGTGCACCGAATTGCTCGCCTTCAGGATAACATCGGGTACTTCGTATTTAACTTCGTTTTTCAATGTTGCAGACGGACCTCTTCGACGCTGCCCACACCATCATGTTCGACATTTCCCGCCTCACCAATCGCCAAGTTCAACTGCAACTCTTTACTGATAGTAAGTCATTATTTTACATCATCAGTAAAGGATCGAGAACAAGTCAAAAGAGACTCATGTTGGATGTTGTAGCTGTCCGTAAAGTTTTCAAAAGTGGTGAAATATCGAACATAAGTTTAGTGCAATCGGAGTCCAACATTGCCGATGGACTATTCAATCCTATGGCTTAATCTGCCCTCAGACAAATCATTTCTTCAGGAACACACGTCCCTAACCCAGACCAATGGATCATCCGCCATCCAACTGACGGCGCCAACCTAGACTGATTCTCTTTCTGTTTCTCCTCCCTTTGATAATCACCTTCAGCCTTCTCTCCTTTTCTCTCCTTTGATAATCACCTTCAGACTATCATCTGTACCTATGCATTCAATCCATCACAACTATCTTACCTTCATGTAATCATACGCCAAAAAAAACAAAACCGTTTTTCTTTTTTCTCTTCTTCTTCAAATTTCTTAATTTTTTTCATCCCGATTCCATCTGACCGCCATCTGAACAAAATAATGACTCTGTAATATCACAAATGGAGGGACTGTCAAACTAAATAATGTCAAACTAAATGCAGAAGACTACCATACCCACACTACCCAACACACAACATCTAGCCTCCAACTCACTATACAGCAACCCTTAAAAACCTTAGCACGTGGGCGTCACCCACGAAACTTGTACCCTGCGCATACTGTCTCTCAACTTCAAGAACCTGCACCTTTATTAGATAGCTACTGTCTAATTCGTGAGTGGAGTGTTTCACCTCAAAAGAACCCAATTCTAATCTTTTCCTTCTCCTCCTCTACGAACCACGATAGTTGATACCTACTACGATTAAGGTTCCAGCCTAAAAAATCCCACAAGACTGTCAACAGGAACAGATATAGAGCCACATGGTACACGTAACTAACCTTAAGCTAGTTACCTCAACGCCTTGAACTACTGCCCAGGATTATTGTTCAAGCGCCCTTCGCTTTATAAGAACAACATTTCGCAACTTCATTTTTATTCCTCTATCCATTTCATTACAATTTACTATTTTATTATCATTAATAAATAGTTCCCGGTAAGGTGTTGTCACCTTGGTGACTTTCTACACTCGTTCATACGACGAGAGTACTGGCTCCTCAGCATTCCTCTTTCATCTCCCGTCAGCCTTTCCCCTTTGTCAGACTTACATATCCATCGCGCGTACCTAACATACGCCATTCCTACGTCAGTCTGACCTACATCACTCCGATATCTACTTGACACAAACCTACCCTAATCCTACAAATTTATCTTGCACGTGGCGTATGACCTAACCTCAGTGCCTATTTCTGTCACTTTGACCCACGCCAGTGCACTGTTCTACATAATCTTCGACAGTCCCTCACCAAGTTGCCTTTAGTACAAGACCTACGCATTTGCATCACATTCACCCGTTATATTGTCGAATGCTCTAGAAACCAAGCCTCCCACTTTCGAGCCACATATCTTCAACGAGGCCTGCATACTGAACGAAGGATTAGGAATATACCACGTTATAAACGCCGATGGAGTTGTACATAACAAGCACATTCACGCCAACGAGACTGTTTTTCTGGGATATCTGATATTGTTGAAGATGCCGACATCATCGAAAATGTAGTCCCGGTTATTCTGTTGAAGAGTGTACCACTATGGAGATTCCGATGGAAGACATGACGGACTCTGCTCCGGAGCCATCTAGTCCTACACTCCATATTTCGGAAGATGATCTCACCTACGTGCCGATTCAACCGAGCACGCAGGGGGATTCGGATGATGAGTCTTCCGAAGATGATACCGAATTGGTTTATGATTTAGCCAACAATGATGATGAAGTTACCGAAGTCAACACCTATCCCACCACGGTTAATATTACTGACATATAAATACTCCTACCTCGGAAAGATATTTCGTACTCACACTTTTCTCACGCCGGTACGGTTCCGATATATGATGATCTAACGTTGAGAAATGGACTGAAGTCTGACGATCGGATTAAATGGATGGCTACTATTGTCGAAGTGTACGTAGAGAAGTATAACGGCGTTGAATAAAGAGATAGAAATAGGCAATTGAGGTTGGTCTCAGGCCACGTGTAAGTAGATAGTGTGGAGTATTTCATAGGTGTACCTCAGATTGACGTAGGGACGGTGGAGTCTGATGAACGCGATGTTTGTTGTGTGTCTATTGAAGTGGAAGCGTGACGGGTAGATGATGAGGACATTAGCGGGTGGTGGTCTTATCATGAGAACGAGTATACTAGGTGACTAAGGTTGCAACACCGTGCCGGGAACTATTTTATTATTAATAATAATTGTAAAAGAGAAATTGGGAAAAGGGGAGGGAAGGAGAACGGTAGGACTCGAATGCAATTTCTACACTGAGAAGAATTTCACTTAAGAATCAGATACCGCAGCTATCTGCTGAAGGTGAAGTAGCTTGAAGTTGGCAGTCAGGTTGTGTAGGAAACGAGTGTCGTGGGTGGCGCCTACGTGTTGAGTTTTCTAGGATACTGCTTTCCACGTTTTGTTTACTGTATAGTGAGCTGGAGCCTAGAATTCGTGCGTAGATATTTGTTTGACAGTCCCCCATTCGTGTTTTAGGTCGTTTTGATTTCGCCCTGAAGTAATTATATGGAATCGGAGTGGAAAGTAAAAAAGGGATTTGGAAGACGAAAAATGTTTCATAAAAAATATGAGCAGAGAGAAAGGAAGTATATTTGTATATGGCAGGTGTATATATGTCCATTCTGAAGCCCGGATAGGAATAAATCCGAGTATGGTAGAGATGTACTTTGTTGATAGTTGTATGATTGTTTCATCGGTTGAAACTTTCATTTATGAAAGTGGTGAATTTTTTGTCTGTTTTTCAGTATAGTTGTATTCAAGTTATATTATTCGTAAAATGTGAGAGATTGTATCCTGAGGAAAAGATGATAGGCTGAAGACAGTTATGGATGAAAAAAAGAGAAAATGGGTAGATGAAAGAAATAAATGAAATCAGTCTTGGTGCGCGGCATTGATTTGATGGTGAATGAACCATTGAGTTGGGTTTGGGATGTAGATGCCAGAACAAAGGACTTGTCAGAGGGCGTCTTGGACCATGGGTTTGATCAGAACATCTGAAATGTTGGACTCGGAGCGGACCGAAAATATTTTTGATATTTCACTAGTTTTAAAATATTTATGTACAGCCGAACCATCCAACATGAGTCTCTTTTCGGTAATTCTCGATCCTCTACTAATAATTTCAAATAATGACTTATTATCAGTAAAGAGTTGCAGTTGAACGTTTTGATTGGTAAGGCGAGAGATGCCCGTAGTGATTGTGTAGACAGAATCGAAGAGGTCGCTAAAAGGAATAACCTCGGCTGCCATGGCTGAGCAGAAGAGCCGGTTGGATTTGAGTGTTCCAAACACTGTAGGTATGATGTTGTGGGATGCGTTGGTGATTAAGATGATGTAACCCAGTTGTAATGATAGGTCCTCGTTGTTACTGAACGAGGCTTCTGAGAATTCGGTGATGTTGATAGTTCTAATGTTGATTTAATGAAAGAGAATCGAGACGTTGCAGCGTTTTAAATATCTAGTTTCCTCCTTGAGGTGGGAGAGGTAAGTATTTGGCGATTTCAAGTAAAATTATTCAGTCACCTGCGCTGGTCATGAGATCTCAAATGCACAATCTGGTATGGTATGGGTTAACCAAGCCAGACGCATTCACATTGAACGGAATGTTGAGAAAAGAGTCGTCAAAGTATTGAATACTTTACATATAATTTCATTGCGTCTGTTGAAGTATGTTTGCATCATCGTAGTTGAGGCGGAAACAGAATAAATCGCAGGGTAGCATTTCTAAAGGTTTCATCTTTCGGTTGATTTTGCTAGCTTCTTAAATTATTTATCACCAGTTTTTAATAATTTGTCAACATAAGTCCCTGACATTCCAGAAAGTACCAATGCTTCTAGAATCTAGTGGAAGGAAGGGTAGCTATGCAGATAAGGCATACCAAGATCCTTAAAGTGATGAGAATGGAGCGTTCCGTACTATAGGTCCCAGAAATCAGAAAGTCCATACAAGAGGCGGAGTCTTTTCATGCACTGGCCTTCGATTAGTTTCAATTAAAATACAGTTGATTGTAGGGAAAGATCTCTTGCGATTGGTATCGCAAATTGAAGGTGGGATTAGATGATATCGGCGGTTGAGATGTCAAAACCAAATGATCTTGTCATTGCGAGTAGGAGATGGATCGATTGGGGCTACAGAGTTTGTGAGAAATTTACCATAAATTTCTTTAGTTTGTCCCTATGGCCTCCAATAACGAATCTAACCTTGCGCTTGATAGACCCGCCAATAGTTGATTTTAGGCTTCATACG
Source organism: Odonthalia washingtoniensis (assembly GCA_032358235.1). Lineage (NCBI taxonomy): Eukaryota > Rhodophyta > Florideophyceae > Ceramiales > Rhodomelaceae > Odonthalia > Odonthalia washingtoniensis. Next base: position 37,064 of record JAULBU010014478.1, on the reverse strand, counting down.
AACCTTCCAAGAAGGACGTTTGCGATCTGAGGGATTCCTTATTTAAGAAGTACCCTTACCGTGCCACGTCTTAATATCTTGGAAATCTCATATTGTCTCGCTTTCATCGTCACCGTAGTTTTTGAACGTGGATTCTTTTGATTTATGGTCTCAGAAAGGAATACGTCGTCCTGAGAAGAAGGAGAGGTGATGAGATGGATAGAGTTGTTGGTGTCGCTCAATAGAAGTGTATAAATTTGCGAAATGGGGATTTAATGCCTCACTTGTGATATGTTGAAAGGTATTGATTTTCCGTGAGGGAGGTAGCAGACGTGTAACAACTTGGACCTGCGATCTTGAGATTCCACCGTGAACGGTCACAATCGTTCTCCTATTTGGTTACAGTGGCCTTTTTCAAGCCAGATCAAAATTTTATCACCATGCTAGAGAAGGAGGTCTGTTGATGATGAAACATTTTGTCGGAGGGCTCTTTGGATCATTATTCCGTCGAGATATGTACGCATCTCTGATACAGCGAGGAGCGCTATGTTTCTACGTTCGTTAGTGGTTAGTCTGTAAACTAAATCTATTGTATTCGAAGTTCTTATCATTTGCCGAAAAGAAGAGTTGATTCCACGAGGCCTTAGGGACCTGTGGTATCGTTAATGGCCTTCACGGGCAGGGCCAATTCTAATTCAAAATTCACTTCGGGTTTCTCCATTATTACTTTTCTGACTGTAGAGTAGATTGGTACATTGCATCTTTCTACAATAGAAAGACCATTATGGACTTAGATGCCAGTCCGTTGAACAAAAATACGATCCAACGAAGCAATTATAATAAAGGTATCTCCGAAGTTCGAACCTTGATCTACAATGATCCTATTTGGGAGGCCTGTGCAGATAGAGGTCCATCATTTTATCAATTCGTGCCATAAGGTTAAAGTTTCCATGTTTTTGAATTTTGTCCCGGCGCTGAAGTGCGTTCCTTCATCGGTCACTAGAAGGTTGGGTAACTTGGATTTTTCATATTCCAGGTAGAATACGTCAATGAAAATTCGTTTATTGAACTTTACGTTGCCTGATCCCAATGATACCTTAAATAATTTGGGGAACCTTCGTGATTATTTGGCAAAATTCAAAACTCCCGGAAATATCCAATAACATCTTTAATATCTCCTGGTCATAGTCCCTACGATGAGTACGCTTCAGAAGGTTGAATAAATTGGTGAGGTTGGGTGAAATAAGTGGCGGAGAATCCGATGGAGTTCTTGACCGGTTGAAGTTGATTATGAAAGCTGTTTGGTGTTGCATTATAGTGTGAAGATGAGTTGATTTGCTTCGAAAGACTGGTAAGTACCATTCCTTGAAGTAATAAATTTCTTCACCAATATGAACTTGGAGACGCTTCGCCAGTCGGTTATGGACCTGTAGATCGTCAGGTGGTGATCTTATAGGATACCTAAACATATTAATGAAGTAACTTCAACGTACATCACATCCATGTTTACTAATATATCTGCCAAGAGTTTTACAGTTGGTAGTACGAGTGATACAGTACCAAGTCATATATGGGTCGTATCTCCGAAGCTAAACAAGAAGTTGGAATGGGATAGCTTGATATTATGAATGTTCAACCTGGGGTTTATTTTTCTGAGAGATAGCTGGCCAATTACTGACCGTGTCCCGCTCGAGTCGACACAGAACGATGGTACGTATTGCGGCGTGAGGTTGCAAGTTGATCTGAAAATATTGATATTATGGCAGTTGACTACTTTGATGAATATTTTGATGGAGAGGAGGTAAAACAGGGCTTGTCTCCATTTCAGTCGCAAATCGAAGGTAGCGATTGGTTGGATGAAGCGAATACAGTTGGATTGATGTGCGATTGGATGATATTTTCACCGATTTGTTCGTCAAGGAAGTCATCTCCCAAACTGTTTGGTTCCATGATAGTTGATAATTAATCTAAGGAGGATGCTACATCACTTCAGTCACTTGAATCATGAATATACTCAAGTTAATCATTTTCTTGACGATCGAATCCATAGTTGTGTACCGTTTCCAACTCATTACCGCTGGTGTTGTCTGCGAGGATGAACGTAGAACTTTAGCCGCTATCTAAACGATTAGTGACGTATGTTTTCATTTTGCCCGGTGAGCAGCGGTGAGAGGGAGAAAAGAACGTGGTAACATCGAGGTAGCCAATATTGCCTACGGTTGGGCTTATTATGCTGAAAAGTCGGCTGCGTAGTTAGGTTCCTGTTGAAGAGTTATCTCTGTTGGTTTCTGAAGGTGTTAGATTTTTTGAAAATATTGAAACGGCTGAATGGGAGGTTACCAAAACGCTTTCAAGGCTAGTTAGAATATTGGTCATAAAGCGTTAGGTTTCATCAGTCATCCAGTTTTACTATGATCTCTTTCGTTTCTTTTTCCAAGGTGATACTATGTACCAACGCCGTTTTGAAAATTGGAAGTTGTGGTAGTCTTATGAATCATTTTCACGAGTATGCTTCAACCATAAGAAAGTTACTACCGCGGATCTGATTGTCTTGAGATTGTAGGTTTCGTTCCTGAAGAGAAGAATAAATTGATGATTGAGTCTGTTTATGTAATCACAGGTCTTTGATAGGCCCATTACTAGCCTCATAATCCTGTTCCATGACAGAAGGCAACGAGATTAAAGGATTCAAAGTGTGATTGAGCTTCTTTCTGCTTGTAAATAGAATCTTATGCAAGCCTCATTAAGGGGACGATGTCTTATAAAGTTGTGGTTGAAGTACGATGGATTACGAAGTGTGTACGAGCTGGTTGTTTAGGGATGTTGCTGAAGAACAGGTCTTTTTTAACATCGTTCAATTCCAGTTGATCGTTGTAACAGTCGTTGACACGAAGTGTGTTCATGACGCTCTCGTATATTCACCTGAAAAACGCCTCTCTTTGAAATTCAAATAGATTTATTGTGAGATTTGACCGGGATTGAAAAAGTTGGATCCTGGATGTTGAGGTTCAATATTTTTTTGTGATCAGTGCTGGGCACTTCGCGGCTGGTTTTTGCGTTCTTCATCGTGGTTTGTGTTGTTTCATCTATCTTTTAGAGAAGTATGAGGGGGGGACGGAGTTTTAGATGTACATCTGGGGCGGTTTGAGATTATATTGTGGTCAATGTTGCGGAGCAATCAAGGTCAATTGACTTGACTTCCGAATTAGACGGTAATGTTGTGCGTGAAAATGGGGTGTGTATATTTCAGGTCTGTTCGAAGATGCGGGATTTCCGTTGATAGTAGATTGAAATGGGTGTTAATAGGAAAGAGTTACTACGATTTGTAACGCAAGAGAACAAAAGGTAACATAGAAGTTGGCATTTTCATAATTTGGTGGTTCTGATGCTAATGCAGGTAGGGGAACAGGATGTTGGGCATACCGTCTAGATGCGCAATGTCACGGGGGAGTTAGATGGGTGTGAAAGGCATGTTCAAGTATTCCTTGCTAAATAGTGAGTCTGGTTGAGGAAGTGTGTTGATTAATTCGTCAAGTAGTCCTGGTCTATTGGGAGGTAATCGGTCACTGCTATCCTCAGACATCGGGTACTTGATGAGAAAATCCTTGGCAATATTAGGGACATTATTTTCCATTTCAGATGTAAGGCGAGATGAAATGCAGCGTAATTGGTAGCTTTGTAGCCAGATATTTGTATATGAGAGACGATTTCGGATTGATCAGTTGAAGATCGAGATGGTGATCTTGGTGTTGTTTTTGTGTGTCTGGATTGTCTAAATGCAACATAATAGCAGATTATAAGTACTCGAAAGTGGGTGAAACGTGACTTTATTATAAAATCTCGATAAGTGAATATAGAATAAAACACAGTGAATAAAGTTAGTATGCAATTACCGCTGTCTTTGCATGAGCAGGGGAAACCGGATCCCTGTTACGGTTTAGTAGCTTTTCGTGTTCTATGGTTTGTAGCAGGTTTAGTACTCCGTCGACTCAACACAATCGACAAACACTCGGGGACGCTTTAGTTCGTGGGAATTGTATTTACCCCTCTCTACTGATGTTATCCAGACTGTGGGCTCGTTTCGTTCAGATATATCTAATCCGGGGTTTACCTTTCAATAAAGGTGACATATGTACTAGATGTAGCGCAATTCGGGAATTCTAGTTGTCTGTAATAAATTTCTACCTCTTCATTATTTCTCACTCATTCTTTCGATTCGACGCTATGTATACCGAAGTCTGTCTCGACTCCTGCTCGGTGTTTTGAAGACACGTGTACTAGAATAGTGCGACCTCACACGGCCAATTTCATGAAGCAGATCCTCATAATAGCAGTTTATTAGTTAGTACACGTGTCATATACTTTACCAATTTTGGGAAGATTAGGTGTGATTTTCTCCTCATGCAACATTGCATGATTATTATATTTCTTGAATTCCATTCGTTCTCATCACGTCAATTGAATATGACACTGTGCGGTATAGTGCGAGGTTGATTTTTCGAGATACTAGAAGTTAGTGGAGTTAACGTAAGTTGGTGTAAATTCCTCTGTTATTTTAATAATTAGTAAAGAGAATTCGATTCTGAGCATCCGCGGTCCTTCTACTGGCGTGATTACTCGATATCCTGACGCGGCCACTCGTCGTTGGGGATTTTCGGAGTCGAATACACAGGTCGTGTTCTTCTTCAGCGGGTTTGCCGTCGGAACGGTCTGGCACGCGTATTGTGGCGCGTGGGGATCGCCCTTGCTTCTGAAATGGTTCTTTACTCGGCTCAGGGCTTGTTGGAATTGAGTTTTCTCTTCTGCCAGTATTGACTGTTAGGTGCAATTTCTGTTTCGAATGTGATTCTTGGTTTTCCTAATGTATACGTTCCATTATTAAATTTCGCATCCTGGATCAAGCGATGATAAGTATACTACTTTTGAGATTAGACGAAATGGTGATAACACGTGTACTTATCTCCATTATTAATCGAAGATTAGATATAATTGTACAATTATCTATTCTGGCTCTATCTCTTGTCAGATCCCACGTGTCGCTTCGTATTCAAGTTCGCGCTGTTCCGGTTTTTGCCAGCCTGGCAGAGTATCATCCTCTTTCCTTCGTGACACTGTAAGGGTGCATAATCATTCCGAGTAGGTCATTGTTTTGTCGTGTAATTCAGTACAGTACACTGTAGTTGCTCTTTTTCGCATTCGCTAAATACATACGAGTACTGTAGTCGCTTGAATCGTCCTGCTCGTTCTGGTCAGTACAGTACTAGAATTGTGCCGTATCACATAATACGTCATACTATGACAAGTAGCACTTCGTGCAAACTCCCGCATTTCATGGCATGTACCAATTTCTACTGCCAAGCACTCTTCTCTTTTTGCCGTTCCTGCCCACTCCGTTTACTTGTTCAATTTTTATACCATACCTCGCATTTATTCGCTCACAATCATCTAACCGTCTGCATAGCGTTTTCGTACTACCTTCGGCGTCTTCGTAGTATTTCCTGCGTCCTTACGCATCTTTACTTATCATGTACATATTCCTTCTCAGCGTTATCATACCAACCTGGTCACTGTCATCATCAATTTGTCATCTACTTCGTCCTCATCACCAATGTCGCAGCATCGTAGTTTATCATTAGCATCGACATCGTCTTATCACCAGCATCATCGTTCTTCATATTGCAACATCATCATTATAATAATCCCATAACATCATCATAAATTAATCCCGCAACGTCATCATGATCATTCACTCTATCAATTCCGCAGAATCATCGTCAATCTTTCCACAATATTATCATCATCCTTTCCCAAAATATTATCATCATCGTTCTTTCCCGCAATATCATCCTCAACAATCTTTCCCGCAATATCATCACGATATTATTCAAACATCAGCATCATCTTCTCACTACTTCATCCTCCAGCAAAATCACAATCATCACACCCCGCAACATCCTCATCAACTCATCATGCAACATCAGCATCATCAACACATCATATTTCTTCATTATATGGGCTGTGTCACACGAACGGGTGCACGCACTTCGATTCGACATGGTAGAATCGAACCTTTTCCTTACTTTGGCATACCCGTCGTGTACATCTCAGATTATACATTGGTATGCTTATCTTACCTTTATCAGCTTTCAGCCTATTTTTCCAGAAACAATTGACGCATGCTTCGTGGTCCTTTTCCTTTCCCCTTTTGCATTTCTCTGCTCCCTTCTCCTTCCTCACGCGCGTATCTGATTTGTCCTCTTCCAATTGCGATCTGCATCATGAAACTATGCACCTCATTATTTTTCGGATCTCAAGTGTTTCCTGGTCTTGTCCTTTCATCCTATAAGTCCATCACCCATATTCATAAAATCATATCATCTATTCCACTCCTTCTATCGTGTCGTCAACCTCTTCTCTCCATGATGTAATTGTGCGTGTTCGCCTCTCTTAGAATTATTCCAAACCATCATCTTCCGTAGATTCTTTCATCGCCATCCTTCATTTCTTCAATGTCATCTATCATCCTCAACCGGCATTCCTTTTACTACCCTACAATCATTTACATCCTCAATCATTTACATCCTTCTTCATCAAGTCCGTGTCATTCGAACTCGTCAACGTATCGAATCTTAGATTCAACTGGGAGCGATTTAGTTGAGGCAGACGCCTCAATTGTATTTCGTCCTCCGCCATGGTTGTTCGTTATTGTTGATGAGTATGCTTTTTCTGATGTTTTCTGTAAGCTTTTTAGTGAAGTAATTAGGTAAATTATTACGCTTTTTTCGTTGATTTTTGAAAGCAGGGTGAATTAACTACACTTTGAGGTGTTGTTCTTTTAGACATGAATCCAGATTGTTGAGGTGTACGTAGAACATTATACTGGCGTGGAAGAAGCTGATAGAAATTGGCATTTAGGATACGTCTAACTCTACGTGCAAGACCAGAGTGTCGATATCGTGTATGTGTACGCCAGAATGACGTGTGGACTGTGTAGTCTGGTGCACATGATGATTTTTATATGTATAGTAAAGTAAAAACAGGACGGGGCGATGATGAGGACGTTAATTGATGGCTGTATCGTCGTATGAACGAGTGTATTAGGTGACTAAGGTGCCAACACCTTGCCGGGAACTATTATATTTGTAATAATAATAGTAATAATAGTAAGAAAGTAATTAAGAAAAAGATGGAGAAGAAAAATGGAAGGACGCGAATGGGATTCTTATATGGAGAATAATTCTACTCACGAATCAGAGACAGTAGTTATCTGCTGAAGGTAAAATATCCTGACGTTGCAAGTCAAATTATTTGAGTTACGAGTGATGTTTCTAGGGTACTGAGTTCCACGTTTTGGTAACTGTATAGTGAAGTGTAGCGTATTAATAGTGCTTAAGCAGCGTGAATATGATAGTCTAATGTATGTATTTCGACAGCTATAAAAGAGTAGATCAATACTTTTCACCGGAACGAAACTTTTACTTTGTTAGCTACCATACCTAAGAAAGATACTGTATTACCGTCCGGATTCATCCTTAAGGTGAAGAGCACCACTGAACGTTCTTCTCTACGGTACAAGGACCGTCTAGTTCCCCGTGGTAACTTCTATCCAGATGTGGATGATTACACAGAGCTCTATGCCCCGGTAGCATGCATAGAAGTTATTAGTACTTTACTGTCCGTGGCTGTATCGACGCATTGGGATATCGAGCACTTGAAAGTCAAGGGTGAATTTATACACTCCTCTTTACCGGACTCGAGAAACATTAGGATACGTCTTCCATCTATTGGTGGAATCGACTACGCTCAAATAAAATTTGTCCAGTTGAGGAAATCACTGTATGGTCTCTCCCAAGCACCGAAACTTTGGTATGAGCACTTCAAAATTAAATTCAGCATCATTGGACTTAATCTTTCAAAGTCTAGTGACTGCTTGTTTATATCTCCATCTACTAGATATAGATATGAACAAGCAGTCACTAGTGGCTTTTGCATTGTGGCGTTTTTACAGGTGTTATTAGCGATTTGAAACCGACAATGTAGTAGTTTGAACCTATACATGTAGTGGTTTTAAAGAAACTACATGTGTCGATTCAAACCACTGTAATTGGTGGTTTCCAACCACTACTTTTGTTGGTTTGAACGACACATGCAGTGGTTTTTCAATTAAATTAAAAACCACTACATGTGTCTGTTCAAACGAACAGATGTAGGGGTTGGGAAAACAACAACTGAAGTGGGTTACATCGACACTGTTGGTGATTGAAAACTAGATGTGTTGGTTTAAACAAATACATGTAGTGGTTTCCAGTTTCTGCTCACTTTTCGAAACAGAATCTATCTCAATATCTTCGCGACTTTTTTGTTGCAGTACCCAGTTGGAGACATGTCGGCGACTATTCTCTTCTTTTTCAATCGGAAGGACAAATCATTTAAATGATTTTTACAGACATGAATATTCATGTCAATCATCATCAAGTTTTAAAATCTCATATCAGTAACGTTGAAACATTACTGACCAAACTGCAAATATTGACACAGAATTATCATAGAGAAATCCCCTGGGGGTATCGAAGCTTCGCTAAAATATTGCATTAGTGATTCGGAACATGCACGTTGACATATGTCACGTGCATATTCTGAAGCACAAATGCCGCAGGCACGGTACCTTCACTGTGCACTTACAACATAACACAAAATTGATCTATACAGCAATGGTGTGGTATGTAGTAAGTGTACAGTGAAAAATATTCTATAGAAATATTAAAATAAATGGTATACCGTTTATTGTAATATTTCTATAGAAAATCGATCACAATCTTCCATGTACTCATCGAGAAATAAAATGTAGCCAACAATGCAGAAAATATAAATGCACGACAATGGTTTCTACCCCGAATTCCCGGAAACAGGTTACTCCGAATAACTAGACAATACTACTGAAAATAGTGTTTCGTACTGTAGTATGCGTGACGGCTTTTCATTGCCTATGAGTATCTCAATTTCTTTCACCGCCTTATAGTATGTCAATTTCAATACTTCGCGAGTTTCTCGAAAGTGGTAATTGTTCGACTTCTATAAAACATGCATCACCTTCACAGTGCCATGGGGACGTAAATCCAGTCAAAGCTCGCGATATCCACCATAATATTCTGTCCTCTTCAAAGTTCACTTTTCCGTTTCCAAATCGGCCGTGCCATTATACTAGCACAGAAAATAGTAACGACAAAGAGAGAAAAATAAAGAATAAAGAATCAATTAGTCATTGATACTACAACAAATTTATATCAAAAAAATATCATACACCTTTTAGAAAATGACCCAGACATCATCCTTGACTCAAAAACGCAAACAATAACTTCATTTCTGTCGACCCATTGTACACACATCCATCACTGAGTGATAGCTCAGCGCCAGATGAATCACCGCCCGTAAAAAAAGTGCGCATAAATAAAGGTTGAACCTGCTGCTGTGATAAGCTGACATACTTTCTGGTATCCTTCACGTTTACATTTCTCATTAGCGTCGGACCCCATCCCGAATCTAAATTGGCATCAAACGGTTATTAAATCTAATTGTTATTAGATCGTTGGCTTTACCTCTACTATTGTTTTGTTGGAATTAAGTAGATTTTGGAATTGCAAGGGGGGGAAGGGGCGTTCTTTTATATAACATTAGTGGTTAAAACAACTCACTATTTTCCAAAACGCTCTATTGTCGTCAGAATGTGAGTCTGGAGGTCTCCAGTATATACAGTTTATATGCCCATGCACTCTTCAATGCTATATGTGTGATCTGCTGGGACTTAATGGGACAATTGTTGCTTCCTCTCCCTACATGACTTGAATGTGAAGTGTGCCAGAATTTTGGTAGCGAAAGGTATGATTCTGCGGAATATGGGTGTGGTTTAAGCGATTGGTATGAATCAATATCCGAACCTTGCTTCTTTTTCGTAATTACATTCTTAATGATGTATACTGGTACTGCGATTGCGAAGTATTGATATATATAATCTATAAGTTTTTACTCTAAGTATATATATATATATATATATATATAAAAGGAGAGGAACAAAAATTGCTTTTTCAGAAAGCAATATTCAAGTATCCAAACAAGCAAGGATACTGACACTGCTAATACTATGTCTTTATCCCATGGGAAGAAATTTAATTTATGGTTCGTTCAGGAACAACTACTGTGAGAGTTGTGGATACAGTCGATGATGGACATGGATTAGGTGAATTGTTTATAATCATTTCAATTACCGGGTGGTACGGAGAGAGTTGTTGGGTTACTGTTCAAAAACTGAACAATGTAAATGATAAAATTTACAAAATAGACCCAATTGACCAATGATTGTTTCAATTGGTTGAACTTGGAAACAGTACACGAAGAACTGCATTGCTATATGCATGTAATTACATTGTTTATTGCAATCTAAATATGGGGAATCGTATATTTCTTCACAATATTGATATTAAAAGAAAGAACGTGTTCTCCACTTTCAAAAGGGAAGGGGGATACCATTCAAGGCGTTCTTAGCACCAGTGGCAATGGAAAGGTGATTGTCAATAAGTTCATTCATTTTAATCTCCTATCACCTTGTGTTCTACATACTCGCACTGCGTATCAATTTCTTTTTTATATCTCTTTTAGTTCTCTTGCAGATATAACCACGACCGCATCATAAATGCCCGTTCATCTCATATAGAAGTTTTTAAACAAATAACATCAATTTCTGTATGATATCATTATCCGAAAATTTCTCACCGACACATCGTCGGTTTCAAACCCATGATGTTCTTTCTCCAAACCGGCACATATTCGGTTCTAAAACGATGATGTTGTTACTTCAAAGCGACACATCGTCGTAATCGAAACCCTGATTTCGGTGGTTGAAAACAACACATCGTCTGTTTCAAAACAATGACAGTTGGTGGTTCAAAACAACACATCGCCGGTTTCAAAACCGTGAATGTTGGTGATACGAACCAACACAATCATCTATTTCGAAACCATGACAGTTGGTTGTTTTAAGCCACAAATATCATAGAAATTACCCACCAAAAAACGGTGGTTTGAACCACCAATGTACATGTACTGTATTGTGGAAACCACCAAAACCACGAGTGTAATGGTAGTTCAGAAACACTATTTCAGCCACTGTTTTGGTGGGTTTTAAAGATGTTTTGGTACGCATTGTACCTCCGCTACGGTTTATATTGTTGCATACGTGGATGACCTGCTTCAATTTTACTCATCTTCGGCTGTTTTGGACGTTAGGAATACGTTACGACAGATGTTTACTGTAACCAACCCCTGCTCGTGTGGATATGTCTTTGGAATCAAGTTCCTTCGTAGTCCTAATGGTCTTTTCCGTTATCAGAAGGCGTATGACTACCAGATTATACAAGCCGTGAATATGTTGTCTACCAATTCATCCCGTACTCAATTTTCTCTTGCCCATTGTCTGTATGAGAAAAGAGCGCCTACTACCGATTCGAAGAAGTCTGAAATGGAGGGTGTACCATTCCGTAATATATTGGGTTCACTACTGTATCATGTGACCCGGACTCGACCCAACCTTTCTACAGCAGTCTATCTATTTGGAAGGTTTCAATCCGATCCGGCACACATACATTGGAATGATCTGAAGTACGTTTCATGATACCTCAAGGGCAATACGGACTACGAAATACTTATTCCAAATGGAGAATATAAGGTCAAGGTAGTTTCATACAGCGATGCAGATTGGGCTCAAAATGAATCTTACCGCTGCTCTAGGTATGGATATGGATTGTATATAAACGCCACCTCATTTATTTTTTCATCAATGTTGCAAACTACTACGAAGACATCTACGTATGAGGCCAAATTCTCGGCGATGTCAAAATGGGTCCCAGATGTCCGTTGGACTGGCGACATTGTATCCGATATTAGTTGTTTACATGAATATCCGACAGTTCTCTATCGAGACAAATGGGAAGCAACTATCTGGATAGAAGAATTGCAAGGACTCAGGATAGTCAAACAGATTAGTATAAAATACAATTATGTCCGAGATTCGGTGACAAAGAAGGTCATTCAAGTGCTGTATGTACCATCTCCGGAAAATCGAGTCGAATCGGTAACTGACGTTCTTGCAGGAAAGCAGCATGAAATTCCCCATACATATCTTGTAATTATCGGCAAGGGTGATCCAAACGGTTGGCGAGGGTGTGTGTGGAATGATATGCATTTTGATGGCGCGTACTTATTGTACACGTCATTGTCAGCACAGATTACATTTATCCGTCAACGGTTTATATCATCGTCATGTTAATTAATTTTGTGTCATATTAATTTTCCCAATTGCTTACACAATTAAGGTGCCGGAACATCTTTTTTGTTAATACTGAAATCGGTATTTACTGCTGCATTAGTGGGTACATAATTTGTTGTAAAAACGTTTATCGTCGAAGTCGAATCAAACTAAAATTAGACATAGAAATCCTTAAAAACTATATTTCCACAGTTATTTATGTGTATGAAGAAGATCTACTGAAAGATGCAACAACATTAACTGACTGGCGTTTGATATGAAAGAAGCTTGATTTAAAAGCGATGGCACACATTTTCCCAAACCTAGACAAAGAGCATGTGGAAATAGTGACTGGCCTTTTTCTTGAAGGAACTGAAATAAAATCCGTTTTGAGTAAGTTACCGGATTAACCTCAAACGGAAAACATACAATCTAAGCTCAGATTACAAAAACAGTTCAAAAATTTTTCGTTCAAAGAAACTCTGGATTCATAAGAACATTAGTAAAGTATTGAAAATCTATGTGTTCAATCTGCACCATTAGAATACCCAATAAATATGTTTCAAATAGGAAAAGAAACTTTCCTTTCGTTACATGCCGAACCGTTTTAAAATAATTTTTATCACTGCTTCCAAAAACAATTTGGAATTCGTACCTATCTGTACAATAATTCATTCTGAAGGCAAGAGATGCAAGGCACAGAATAAAATGATTCGTGGAAAGACATAACCTCAAGAGCCACTTGTGCCGTACAATATGGTCAAATATGAATTCCACACATTAAACGGAAACGAAATCGTTTGAGATAATCATGTTCGTAACTCAGAAAACAAAGCAAATGTTAAGCTAATTGGCGTAGATTCCTAAGTAGTGAAATAATTTTTAAGTACCATCACAACCACGACAAAAATTTAACCTCTTCCTTTCAAGAAAACAGTAAGAAGGAGAAACGAAAATCCTGTTTGGAACGAAACTTCAGGAAGGTTGAATCAGAATCTGAACAGGAACCGATAAATGTGAAAGGCTGACATATTGCTGGTAATAACCCACAATCCCGATATTTCATATCAAAAAGCGATAAGAAGCCCAAATTTTCAAACAGAGAGGAAATACTCAATACTTGGTGCAACAGATGAGCAGAAAAATAAACTATATTCGGACTCGGGGTATTTACGGGATATTTTGGCATACTATAAACTTCATTTGATATCTGCAGTTTAATGTTTCACATTATTTTTGACGGAGATGTCACCTACAAGATTTAAAACAGAAAGTTAAATTTTGTTGTAAGCATGCCGGTTATTTAATAAAAACATATTCTTTTTCTGAAATATATTCAAACTGCACCGTTGTAAATTTTAGTATAAATAAAATCTATTTGTCCCCGGATTCCGAAATAGAGATAAGAAGAAAATTTCTCTTCCCCACACGTTGAAATTGAAACATGGTCCTTATGCTATACTGGTTACTGAACCTTCAATGTTCATGAAAATATTTTCGAGAAGTATGGTATAACCATAAAATGATGAATGACAAAGACTGTCCTGAATCGCATGTGAAAATATAGTGAATTAATTAATGGTGTATTAGCTTTCATGAACGAAGACTTACCATAAGTTTCAATAGACCTATCTTACAGTCAGAATGGATTCTTAGAAAGAGCCAATAGAATTGTATTACGGGGGTACGCATTACTATATAGATTTCTGCTTATTAAATTACACTGTTTTCATGACGGTGTCAAATATATCTATTGAACACAGGGAACAAAAAAATGCGGTAAATTGGTAAATGCAGTACTCTATGTGCAGCATTGTCTCCCCATTCTATGAAGGAAAATAAATGTCCAAAGATGGAGTCTTTCAGTACATATGTGGATCTTCTCTCCTTCTAGGAGTAGAGGAAGAACTGAACTGCACATTATTTCTTTACTCACATATTTTCAGAAACAGCCATGAATCAAATAAACACCATAGGTTTGAATGAAGCCCTCCGACTTCTCTCCGTCCCCCTCCGTTGATGCTCAATCTTCCATAGATTAATATGACGCAGGTGATAATCATTACAGCTCTGATGATGGAAACGACTCGATTTGCCCTATTTTTGATAAAGTTTATTCAGACGGAGGATCTTCTTTTATATTAAGTTTGAATAACCTCACACCAGACTATTTTTCATCGCTCTGGAATGATATTGGTGAATATGTCAATGCGTTTTACAATGTGGGACGAGGTAAAAAGTCTCCTGTTTCTTCAAAAGATGCGTTTTTATGATTAATATAGCACTTAAGAATGGTAGTCACTTGGATTTTCTAGCGCGAATATTTAATTTGAGAGTGCCCAATTTAGAACGGCTCATCATTACATTTATTGAGAAAGTGGCCTCTCTACTGTAAGAAGTGTTAGTTAAAGATACGAAGTATAGGTACACAATGGAAAATTTATAGCGGAAAAATAGAAAGTCTTAATGCTTTACTTACGCAAGGTATGCTACAGATGTAACCTTTCAGCAGTCCTATTGACCCAGTGGTAGTATGAAGGAAAGAAGGAAAATTTTAGTGGTATACTTGAACTATATGTGAATAAGGTGCAGGTTTCTGTACTTTCAAACGGACTAGCAATGAATGCTACCAAATATCACCTTTGATCGATGTCTGATCTTGAAATCTTTCAACGTGCTCGAGAGTTTCATTTATCCACAGTTAAAAAGGAATGTGGGGATAATACATTGGAAGACTGCGGTGAGCTTAGTTCTCAGTACAGTATGACGTGGGAAATTCTGGTAGACAAAGGGTATCAAGGTGTCCAAGAATTTATTCGAGGTATTCACCCCTTAAAAAGGATGCCTAGTCTTTCTTTGACAATGACCAACGAAAGGTTTGATTCAAGAGTGTCTTCGGATAGAATTATTGTAGAAAATATTTTTTGGAGGCTATATGAGCTATGGGCGGTAGTTTCGCACAAATGGAAATCGTCAGAAAGTAACTATGACCATATTTCGCATTTGTGGGTGGCAGTCAAAACAATTCACATTAGAAAAAATCCATCGCGTACAGCTGACCGCGAGTTTTTTCCAAGTAATGAGTCCTTTTGTACGACATCCGTACAAAAGTAGCGGATAATGGGCGTCTCACACAACAGCTCTTTCGGCAAAGGCGTAGGTGCCGTATGGACTTTTAGTGAAGTGCTACCTCTTTCAATCCATTAGAACAGCTTTAGGGTATTACTGATTGTGCCGTTCTAGCCAATAAAGTACCGATATGCATTATAAGCAGATGTTTTTGCAAATACCTGTCATTTTGCATTTTCTATTGAGGAAAGTTTCAGATAGGTACGTCTTTGTAAAGTAAAGTAAATTATATTTAAACTCCGTGTCAGTTAGTATGATACTTGATCTTTCGAGAGTTACACAGTATTTGCTTGAATAGCTGCTATTTGTCAGAGAAACCTAATGTATCACATGTATTGAGACAGAAATATGAGCTATGGCGCCGAAGGGAATAACGTCTTACGTACATACTGATCCAAGTACATTAATACATCTTTGGTAATATGTCAGTACTTTAGATGAGTGGAGTCCTTTACCTTGAAATGTTTGGACGAAGGAGCGGAAATGTCAGCGAATATTTTCTGCAACATAAATCAGAATTGTTTCCCGTATTTAAACATCCGACAGTGATCGGTAGGAATCAAATAAACACGTTTATGTACTCAATCCTTGTTCAACGAACAGGTTAGAATGATAGAAAATCCATGAACAAATTCTTAATCTAAATAGTATAGATCTAGGGTATCATCATACTTACGCAAGTCAGTGCAATCGTACAGACTAAAGGAAAATTAAATATATTTAATTTTCCTAGTTTAACTTCAAATAGAACGATCCCTGCAATCTTCCAGATATATATATATATATATATATATATATCTGGAACATTGCAAGGGTCGTTCTATTTGAAGTTCAACTCATTAATGAGATATTACCTGAAGATGTATCATATTCGAACTGGTTTAGCAAATGATTACCAGCAAAACGCATCAAATTTCAAAATCCCTTTCAGCTGTGGTTGAAATAATAATCGAACTTGACTACATCATTACATTTAATCTCTACGCATGAGGATAGGAGAGAGACGCAGAACAGTAAGTTCGCGTATTATTTTGCGACTATACCATCATATTACGTACGAACGGGATCTCATGGTCAATCCAAGAAAACCCAAAAGTAGCATTCAGCCACATCGTAAGAGTACTAAAACCTACATCGTTAACAAAAACTGGTGAAAGAAGATTTAGTATTTGCTCATTCCGACCTGAAAGAAGACTGGAAAGGATTCCTCGCGTACATGACCTCACGAGCAAGACATTTTGCAGTGTTTGAGAATGATCCGAAATGAAAGGTAGGAGCGAGCGACAACGCATATAAATTTGAATATCGAGGCAAGAAAATGGGAAATTACGATGGTAGAGGATAAAAAGACGGTTGTACAGGAAACTAATAAACTATTACCGTGCTGCTGGTATTCGAGGTGTACTGGGAAGCACTACATGAAAAACTGCCAGAAATAATATTGAGAAAAAGGAATAGAGTCATACCAGAAGAATGTGGATGAATACAAGAAAGGTGGCTAACAGCGCCAAACAAGGAGATTGTCAAGATCTCTGGTAGAAAATCTAAGAAACTATATGGTAAAATAAGTGAGGAAAAAACCACAGATAGGCAGTTGGAGGCCGAATCTCGAATCGGTGTGAAACTAGTACCGCTATCATACATTGGGTCAGATGATAACGTACTACCAGAATCACTGGAAAAATAATCAGATGATGCAGGCACGTTCGTACCACTACATAATTGGAAGAAACTTATACTTGTGGACATAGTAGTGCAAGAAGAAGGAATGACTACTAATATTTGACTAAAAGAAAAGCTTACTAAAGAACTGAATAGTTCAGTGAGTCCATTAAAGTTGCGCACGTCTTATAATTGGTTTCCGAGAACGACATAGGCGAAGTACTATTGGGTCGCACACTCCTGAAGTCATTGGGTTTGGATTTAATCAAACACCTTGAAGATGTGAGAGATGACTTCTAAAACATTGACTGGTCCGCACTAGTACCGTCCGGGTGTGGTTATGGTAAGCGGTCGGTAGTTATCTTAAATTTGCCTCGAATCATTCTGAAGGATGAAAAAGTGAACCATGCCGACATAGAATAGTACCCGATAAGTAATGTCCAACGTATGGATCCGCCGTCAGTTCAAAATCATGCAGAGACAGTCGAATTTTCATTAGTATACTTAGTACAAAATTCTGATGAAAAGGTCCTGTAAAAGATAGGATACACGAAAATAGAGAGGGTGGTTCATAAATTTAAGGATGTGTGGAGATTATCGCTGGTAGAAGGATCTTCTGCAAAACTACCACCCAAGATGCTTCCAGTAAAGAAGTACGCGGTGCCAAAGCTGGTAAAAGAAGAAGGTATTCCCCAGAGCATAGAGAGTTATTCAAACGTCTTGTACAGACTTTAGAAACAAAATTGACCAGCGTTCCGAAACAGCAGTGCGACATGATGCTTGGAACCACTGATAGTTTCCAAAGATTGAGCCGCAAAGTTTAGATTCTCTGTTGGTATGAAGCCCGTGAACAGGCATACGATTGTAACTCACTTCTCAATTCCACACTTACAATATCAACTGAACAGGGTAGCAGAATCGAAGATTTCCGTATCATTCAATTTAAGACATGAATATTGGCAATTTGACTCAGAGTAAGAAAGGCGGGAATTCCAGTCATTTATCACACCGGAATGTGTTTATACTCCAACAGGATATTTGCATGTCAAACTAATGCCGTAGTGCATATACAGTCCAGAGTTAAGGATATACTAGGTAATATCGAAATCCCGGTACTCGGTTAGTTTGACGCCCCGTTGATGATTGCAAAGAACGAGTAACAGTTATTGATAAATTTGGATGTGTTGCTTTACAAATTTTGAAATTTTAACCTGAAGCTGCAACCACAGAATTTCCACCTCTTCACTCGATATGTCTTGTGGTGTGGAAGGATTATTCCCTAAGATGTGGTACGGTTCCTCCCACGACGAGCACATGGTTTGAAGGAGATGGCGATACCGAAGAAGGTATCAGAGTTGCAACAGTTTTCCTACGCTTTCAGCTGGAAGATGTTTACCATACCCATATGTCCCAAAAACATTGCGCCATGACAAGCTGTGATGGAGAACATCTGCGCGGCTTCTAAAGTAAAGCGTTCCAAGCTGGAAGCTGACAAGACTTCGTTGCCCACCTTGCGTAGAATGATAGGTACGATGAAGTATTTGAGCAATGTAAACTCGTTTTGGAAGGCGTCGAGATACCATCACACCCTGACATTTTCCAGTTTCTATGCTCTTTTACCGATGCATCCAATACTACTGGGAGGATATGATCGTCCAGATACAACAGAAAGACCTATATACGTTGCACATGGATCAATAGTACGGACAGCTTGCCTTTCTGTTGGCTAAATTCATTACCGCTCGAAGCCGTTCATCAATTGTAGAGAAGGAAGCTTTCGTTATTTCCACAAAGTACGAGAGGACGGGTGGCTGCTTGAACTGTCAGATGGGTTTTTCGCTCTTCAACGATCATAAAAACTTGTTATACATCTTAAACCCATATGAAAGCAATCCGGGTATATTTTCAAAACTGCCTCGAAGCTCATGCACTGGTCATTGAAATTTTCATCATACAGATAGGTCATAGAGAATATGACGGGAGAGGATACTATATGGGAGGATTCGATGACCAGATGGTCACTCCCGATACCGAAGGTGGCGAGTTTGAAGTCTGCATCGTTATTTGTGGTCCCCATCGCAGTGTTCCTAAACGAATAATTCGACTAGCCGTGAAAATACATAACACTGCATGGTAACTTTTTATCGTTTCAATAAACGTTTATACCAAAATTCAATAAAAAAATTATCGCGGTCCCAATGTTTCGTTGAAACTATAAATCTCGCATTGAAATATAAAACAATACTTTGTTGTGAAAGGGCCCAATAAATAATATTTCAATACTTCAATACATTTTAGTTGTTACCGTTATAACCTAACTATCATTAAGATAATATAAAACGTTGCCTCGTTAAACAATACATTCATGTACGCAAGAAATAATTTTTGTAGGAACGGTATTACTACATCACATAGTGTATTACAACATGGTCTTTATTGTTCTGATATATATTTTGATACGTTATAATGGGAGTAACATAACCCTACATACAACAATTGAACGGTGTAATGGTTGTAATAGTTCTAAATTTGTTCGTCGGAACGTATAAGTGCAGGTAAAGTAACATTAAATAAAACCGTTGTGACGTCCACATGTAGGTAACAGGACTTTACAAAAATTTTCCTCATGATATCTATTGTTTCGAAAGATCTATTGGTACGTAATAATAGATATAACAGCAACTTAATTACAACAATGGAACTGCAAATATGATTATTATAAATCTATCTGTGTTTGTCTGTACGTACATTAACTTGTAAAATAACTTTATATGTAACCGTAGTTACGTCAAAGTGCAGGTAATACAACGTTCGAAATATCATCATCATGGTATCTATCGTTCCAAAATTTCTCTTGGTTCGTATAAATGGAGGTAATAGAAGCCTAATTGCTACAGTGGAACGGTATATAAAATTCTTATAGTTGTATCTGTGTTTGTTGATACATGGAATTGCAGATAACATAACAGTATATACCACCATTTCTGAGTCTACTTGAAAGTAACCGAATGTTGGGAGCATCATCATCATGGTTTCTATCATTCCAAAAGTTCTATTGGTACGAAATAAAGAGAATGATAGAAACCTAATTCCAACCGTTAAACGGTAGTAACGGTTTTCATAGTTATATCGGTACCTTTAATTACAGGTAACAGATCAGTAAAAATAGCAATTGAATATTATGTATGGTGAATATATTTTTATTATTATTTCCTTGTGTAGGTAATGGAACACAATATGACTTATGAAAACAGTATGTATGATAACCTTATATGTTTTACGGTAAACATTATGGTATCAATATATAATTCAAGACATTCCAATAAATCGGAACCTACCTAGATTAATATGATTATGAACCGTACTACCCCATATGCAGTGAATAACCATCCCTGCTATTATATATTTGATGATAGTTGTATTCATAACTATTTTGGACGATGAAACTTGTACCCTGCATTCTCAGCACACAATTTTATTACAAACATGACCCTTACCCACCCTTCGAATACCCGTACCTAGTTTCATTACTTGAATTGTACTGGATGAATCTGCAGTACACTTGTTCTCGTTTCCAACTTTTGTTAAAATTTTGACGATAATCCAGATTGTATCATTCCTTTCCTGCGCGATTCCATGTATGCAATAATAATGTTTTTCACCGATACCATTACTTGTACATTCTATATGATCTGCAACTGGTTTATCTACTATAGCAGAAACAAAGTCATCCTCCTTCAAGCTATTATACGGATCTATCCGCATCAATTTTGAATGTTCTTCTTTCATTACAAATGAAACATTCGTATATGAACTAAAGTAATACTCCTTAATCTCATTGCATGTCTTCAACATGTTCTGAATCCTTGTAACTCCTTCGTTGTATAAATTTGGCCAACGCGGACGTTCCTGATATGTTTTGACAATCCAAGTTTCATTTTTTCTTCCCAACATATATCTGTGCGTGTCGCCCCGTAGTTGCCTGAGTACTGGTTCCTTGAATGCTTCTTTCAAAGAAGCCCTGAAATCAGCAAGAAACTGCTTCACTTCGTTCAAATTTTCATCTAATTTCAAATCAGTCGCACCTAGTAGCAATCTTTGTAATCCTCTCTCTGCTACAAATCGCTCTACTTCGTCACCACGTTCCCATATAGAATACAAAGCAAATAAATGATTTTCCCAGTCTCTACCAAGTGCTATTTCAACTTCAGTGATGTGAGAATCGTTATGTGTGTTCTTCTCTAACCATTCTTTGAAGTTTCTGTGCACCATCTTTAGAACCAACTCAGAAACATTCAAAGCATGTTTGATCATAGGTATGGTATGCACAGCAAGTTTTAGGAGCCTGTGGGCGTTCGGTTGTCAAGAATATGACCATGGCGTCCGCCACATACACTATATTGTTTTAGACAGAATATATAATCCTAACAAATTTTTTGAATATCGGCATAGTATTTCAATTGTTGTTTTTCTCATCCCTGCAACGTACTTCATATCAATATTTGTGTCTGTTCTGAACGAAGTCCACCAAAAATCCAAGCCGATCACCCTTTGCAATTTTCTAGGTAGATGGTATGGGTTGATGACGTGTTCTGTGTCTGCTTCATCTTCTGCATCACCAAGATCAGTGAAGATAGGTGCCGCGAAAATGTTTACACAGAATATGGCTGAGGTAGTAAGATTATTAAATCTCTTGTACTGTCCATTCTTGTCCGAGTTCAAGACAGTGTCAATACTAGGTAAGTTTTGAGCGTATACATTATCACAAATCATAATATCTGCTTTTCTTCTTCCATTATCAGTGTTTAAATGGGCAAAACAAACAGTCAGTACATTCTGAATCATTCCTTTGAAAAGGTGATCTGGTGCTGCGGCAGCACTTAAATGTGAATCAAAAACATGCTCTGTAACATATTCACCTCTGTTATTACGTACTACATTCTCAGTTTTTTCTTGAAGAGCGTCCTCCAAGCGTATAGCTATTAACGATGATGCGTCTTCTTCGGAAGTACATCATAGGCCTAGAAGTTTCCTAATCCGAGGTGTCGGTTCTTCTCCTCTGACTATCTTCATTCTGACATCGAATCTTGTAAGCGACGGTCTTCTGCTTTGAAGTTCAGTTGCGTATAAAATTTCAGAATCAGTTCCCCCTTTCTCTTAATTACCATGCATAATGAACAAAAAGCATCGGATGTGTGACCAGAAACATCTGTCCAAGCAGACAGCGCCAGATAGTCCCCTATGATTGCGATCGCATCGAGAAATATTCGAACTTTCTTTCCATATCGTTCCATACCTTCAAATCCATGTATTGTTCCTTCAACAACGTTCTCAACTATATAAACTAGAACTTCATTAATATCTTGACCATGTGCAGATAGTGTTATTATTCGAGCGGCCGCGGACGAACGTCTGTAGTTATGGGACAAACCGATAGGCATAATGTAGCATCCACCGACTGAACGTGTATCTGACAAGGTCTTCTTATACTTGAACCCATCCGAATATAACAGAAATCTGTACACAACATAAGGAGTCCCATCATCTCATACTCCCTGATTTGTATAGCCATTTTCCTCTTCATAGAAGACGAAGGTGCATGTCCTTCAGATATTGTATGCATTACCTTAAAATGAGTCCACATTAAAACAGGTATATTTGTTGCAGATATATTTCCTAGCTTCGATGTATCTATCCAAACGGGACGTTCACCTATGCGGCCGCCTTCCATCCAAAAAAATGAGGCAATAATTATACATACAAAGCGTGAGTTCAGGTTATGTCTTGGGCCAATTACTACGCATATATCCCTATGGAATGTGAACAACGTATTATAATTAGTTCCTGATTTTTCAGTTTCATACTTACCTCTACGATTAATACTGTGACAACGAGCTCTTCCTGTACCCCTCTTTCGAATATTATACCTCTCTTTCTTGATCTTTCCATTACCATTTACTACTTTCTTCCCCATTGCAGAAAGTCCTCGAATTTATGAGTTGCGGTTTGGGTCAAGTTGAACAATAAACGTTCATTATCTGAAGGTTGTGAATGTTCACCCCGGTCTATTAAATTTCTGTCATGTTTTCTGCGTCCGCGTACAAACCACATAGGTCCAACACGACACCTTATTAATAATAATTACTCCATCTCTTCTCTGTTATTTACACCTAAACCTTGTGACCATCCCAGATCATGCATTAAATTATCGTCAACAATTTCAATGCTGTGATCACACGGTATGTCAATGAAGTCACCAATGTCCGTGGGGATCAAGTTTCACATATACGAAACCCAAAAAGAGCATTCTACATATTTCGATCGGTTACGTTCAGAAGCAACGGGTTCATTCGCAATGGATAGATGCGACTTGTCCACATCTGAATCTTCAAACATGGTTTTGTATATGGGATATGTGAGTACATCAATATTTGCCCACTCCGAATGTAGAACAATGAGGGAGCAGTCCCTTGAGTCCTTTCTCTTGTTTGTTGATTTTACTGTGACATGTTGTGTTGGATGCCTATTTTGTTGAAGAAAATTGTTCTCAATGAATGTAACTTCACTCTTCGGAAACGACACATTACCTAGTTACTTCCATTGTACCCCTCGAATGTTCTTCCTCGTTCGTAATTCAATCTCTCCTTTGGATGCAGTTTTTATAGCAGTCGCTACTATTTCATATTGTTGGGAACTAAATCGTGTCTTCCCAACCAAGCATAAATAAGAAAACATCCTATCCCATTTCACTACCAACCATAACGATGTACAGCAAGTCTTAATTCTTTTCTTAATATGACGTATTTCTCTAACGATGTGAACTATAACGGTGGAATGGAGCTAATATCATCATTTTCTTCTGCCTAATCTGTGTCCACTATGGAGTCATTTGGTGCTTCACTGAGTGTCTCCACGTTTTCGGTAAATTTATCCTGTCCCTCATGTGATTTTCATTCAACAGTTGCTGATCATTTCTCATTTGGCGGCCATTCGTCATATTCGGGAGGTGTCTCAGTTTCGATAATATCCTCTCCTTGACCACGGATTGATTGCCCTACAGGGGTTATTTCATAGGTAATACTTTGTACATTTGGATGACAGTTTTCTTGTTTACTTTGAGAGGTGTTTTTGCAGACGCAGAGTCTGGTTAACCATTATTTAAAATTGATAATGTAATTACATTCTCCAAATTAAACGAATCATTGCAAATCTTATTACTTGTTAAGCACCTATACATTTGAGCTTTTGACCGCCTTCCTACATGTATTGACTCTCGTGTAACAGGATGGTTTGGCAGAGCACAATTACCTAGGATAGTGTGTACCATAACTGTATTATGTCCATGTTTCAAAGTGTGATAATTTTAAAATCGTACGCATGCGGAATTATTTTAGACGGTGTTGGATTTAAGTCTAACAGTGATGACCTTAGATAATAGAAGTTTTTTACAATAGTACTTTAACGGTATTATCGGCAGATGTTTGCAGATGTTGTAGAATATATTCCTAAAGGATCCTAAATGTGATAAATACAGATTTTTGCAGACGGTGAACGATAGGATTCTAACAGCGATAACTATAGAAGCGTACTCAAATAGAATGTGTGACGAAGTTCTGGGATAAGATTGTAGATGTTTGAAGATGGTATAGGATAGGATTATAACTGTGAAGAGTATAGAAAAATACACATGTGGAATGTTTGTAGATCTTGTTGGATAGTATATTGCATATCTCTATTCGGTTCGTGCTGCTAACTGTGATAATTGTATGACCGTACACTGGAAGTGTGGTATCAAATTTTGGTAGCAGCTCATTTGGGGACAACTCTGCCAATAAACCTTCAGTTACTTGTCAAAGTTCATCTGCCATTTCACTGCATTAATGAAGTGAAATGGTTTATGCTGTTTTGACAGGTCATACAAGACTTATTTTCTGTATTTAACGGAGAGGACCGGCCCCAAAATATAGATTAGTTTGAATTATGGGCTGAGGTGATAGTATAGTCGCTGAATGTGTGGTTCTTCCAATTCATTCAGTTTAAAATGTTAATGTGTATCTGTTGGTATCATCACACTTTGTACTATTGTTTTAATTTTCAGTGTCATTACTACAATCCGGGGATTGAGCTAATATGTATTAGCTCAACTTGTAGGTAAAGAAAATTAGATTTTGTACAATAAATAGATACAAGTTTCAATATAGTTTACACCTTTTTCGTCACAAAATTTGTGACATTAAATGTAGAACAGTGGACCCTAATTCGGGTCGACTGTTTTACATTTGTGTACGACCACAGTGCAGTTGTGAAACGATGGAATGATTGTCGTCCATGCTGGATAGTACAAATTGATGTGATGGAATGTATGTATTATTCTTCAGTTGACGATATCAACAGGCTCGCTTATTTGAAGAAGGAGATATTTGATCGTTATTATGTTAATGATTTAGAAAAGGAAACAGCTTACTTTAATAGTAGAAAATAGCCTCAGAATAGCTATTCTGAACACCTATGATTATTTTGATCATAACTCCAGTTCTAAACTTCCCTTTAACATAATTTTCTTACAGCTGTAAAGAAGAGCTTCCTGGCTACAACTTTGATTTTTGATTAAAATTGAACATAAAAATCATTTTTATCATATCTCGGAATCATCTAAACGTCGATTTCATAATTTTAAAGTGGACTGTGAAACAAATTCTGTTGAAAAAATGCACGTGTTTTTGTGTGAATGGACCATGTCTCTGACATGGGAGTATCATCCCGGCAAAGAATATTATTATGATTTCGACTTTGTCTGACATTGCCAAATTATATGACCTCCCATGGTGTTGCAAGTTTTATGTAGGCATCATCTGATTTATCGTCGACATTCGTAACAGCTTTAGACATATTGACATCGGGATCGATGGTAATTTTGTGTGAAGAGATACGCATGCACTTGATTGTAGGTATTCTGATCCATACATACATGCGTGTATCTTGTGTGAAGGTTCTATACTGGAGATACTATTTCTTGATAAAGGGGCCATAAAACTTGTAAAACTTTGTACAATACAAACAGCATTTGTTTTGAGAATATTATTATTTATTACTCCATCTAGACATTCAGGTGATAACTCATTATCACCAAATGATCCAAGTAACTCAGACACTATTATATCAGCTTTAATATCTTCATTATTATCACTGCTATAATTTTTTAATAAATATTCTTTTAAATCTCTCATATCACATATGCGTTGTGTTAACTGTAGTAGTGTTGGAAGAGGAAATGATGACGAGTTGATCGGTGATGGGATTTATTACTTTCTTTCGAACATCGGATTTAAATACTCGTCTTGATCCAACTCGATCTAGAAGTAAAATATTTTCTCCGACCTTTTTCAATTTTATACTTTCCACTGAGGAATTTATTCACTCGTTCTATAAAACGAAGACTATCTCTCAGAACTGGTGGAGCATATCAACTGCTATGTCTAAAATAACGACTCCCTGATGGATATTCAATATCATCAACGAAAAAACGTCCCTTCAATAAGGAAGGTAGTTATCGTTTTCAACATCCATACATAGTAGTTTATAGGTAGTAAGATGATCTCGATTTCCAATTCCTAATTCAATCACTTGTTCTGTTACATTTGTATATGAAAATGAATCAACATTCCATTCTATACTTTCATCACTTCTACTAGGTCCATTTTCCAAATTTATCAGAAGGCACTTTGTACTTGTCAGCAGAGAATATTTCCTTTCTGGTGAAATGTTCTGTCTGAGATGGCGTGGTCCGCATCGTGTCGTAAAGACCTTAAACGATTAACTTTTTCAAGTATGAGATCTACGAAATGGTTATATAACCGATATTGATTTTTCACATCTCAAGTTCTATTCTGTCGCCTCACTAGACATCAGAGTCATTATTTCATACGTCTCAAGTTCAGAAACAGGGATGCCCGTTTCTCACCTGCTACCATATGTTCACAATGATGACGGTCTTAAGATATTGGTCTATTTTTTCTTGTAGGGGGTGCAGAACATGCTGTAGACCGACTAACGGCAAAATAGTGATTGTTAACAAGACAAAGAGACAAATACACTGTAAAGTGACGTCGCCAAACTGAAAGGGCGGATACCAACCGTGCAGTCTGACACTCGCGTGGCATACCACACGTGGCAGATACAGCGTTACAGGTAAATCATGGACAATGCAGTTAACGGGGTTAGACAAAGACAGTCAGAAATGCATATATTTAAATGGACACGTGGTGGAGCAAAAATTGCATACAGGTGTTTCAAGCGAACTCGTGTCAATTAGGTAGCGCTCTGGCGAACGGGTTTCAGGTAGGTACAGCTCTGAGGAAAGACTGAAGGAATATTTTTGAACAGTGAACGGCCCCGTAAATAAAGAACGAAGAAACCTTGTTGTTCTTCGGTATCTGTGATCCTTGACCGCTAGTATTTGTTCCACTCTCATCACCACTTCCATCATCTCTCCCATTTTCATATTCATTGTTTGTTCAGACGATTACTTTTCCAGCTTTAGAAAGAGCTTTTGCTCTAGCCCTAGTTTTTGCTGTTGTCTGTAGTACATGAACATATTTCCCAAATTTTCCAGACGTTGAAGTCTTTCCAGACTTACTTTTCAACAGGTTTCAATGCTTCCGCACTTTTGACAAAGCGGAATCAATTATTTTCTCGTTTAAATTCCCTTTAGCCCCCTTTTCTTCTTATTCTTGGAATTATGGCTGAACGATTTCATCCGCGTTGTAAATAGACCACCGATTTCCATTTGAGCACCCTTCCGATGTTCAACATCCATAAGCATGAAATCATCCAATGACATGACATCAGTCAAGATGTCTTGAAATATGTCGCTGATACCATTGAGAAAGATGACGCATGCTTTGTAGAACTATACGCATTGAATGGTAATGGTCTTTCGGGATTGGTGATGTATTCATTAGCCGATGACACCATGTACTGCAAGTAAACCAGTTCACCCGCCATTAATATTGCTTCATCGGCGTGAGCCAAACTTAACGCACCCTTCGTCTCGAATCTACCACCTTCTGTGAACGGCTTGATAATACCAATTATTGATGAATCTTTAAGAAATAACTTGGTCACTCGAACACAACTTTCGTGATGAGTTCGATTTTTGCCTCGAATAAAATTAGCTCTCAACAGATCAGTAACGATATCAGTAATCTACTCATCGCGGAATGGAATGTTATATTGTGATTCGAAACTAACGGAGTATTTGATGATGCTTTGAACGGTATCCAAAAAACCAGAATCTGCTCTCACAATTTCAGATGTTAGGTTATTTGTCAGACTTTGGTTAATTATTTCCCAAGCATTTTAAGGAATACCATCTTTTCGGCGTAATGTATAGACCCGAAAATTATTGTGTGCCCAAGCGGGCTGCTGTCTTCAGCCAGTTCACGCAAAGAGGATTCTCGATGCCTCCCATCAGCCATGTCCACCGTAAATCCAGACTTCAGGTGCCTTTTTCCATTCTTCATATCGGTCAACTCTTCAAACTTCTCCAATTCTTTGTTCTTGCTCGGATTGTTGGTCACCGTTAATTTCTTTTTACTGGACAAAAACAATTGCGTCTTTAAAGAATCCATGATGTCATTTCGATTATCACTATGTATCTCACTAAGAGGGGGTGTCGATATCAGTTATTTGAAATATGGTCACCCATATATCCATATCTTCATATTCTTCCAAGTTGAACCGAACAACAATTTCCGTACCAGATTGTGTATCCATCTGTTCATTATCAGCCTGAGATGTTTTACTTGTCTGAGCAGACATCGGTGATGATGCATCTTTTCCACTATACACATATGTCACCAGGCTCTTCGACTCGCAGATGAAATACCCATCGTTTACCATATCACCTAGAAGTCTTGGAGCAGCAAACTTGGAGAAGTTCTGGAAATGATACTTAAATTCCCTAGCCTGGGGAACAATGCGAACAGTTGTTATAATAACATGGTGCTCCTTTCCTGACCTGATAATAGGGGTCCCATTTAAGTACTGCTTCAGTCCATCCGTACTTGCCTCCCCTACACCTCTCAGTATGGCCACACCACAGATTACCAATGTACCATTGCATATGCTGTGCAATCTTACCGAATTCCCTGCTTTCATACCCCGTTTCTTTGCTGTTTTTGGTCCAACTTGAATCCTGCACATGTTGTACTTCGCGAAAACAAACATCATCGAGTTCCAGTAGTCCTTGCATCATATTAGTTGTAGCGTTGGTGGTAGTTGATGATATTGTTGAAATAAAAGGTCGTATTGGTGAAGTTGGAGGTTGAAAGTTGCAGATGTTCCTGTTGTATGATTTTAGTGAAGTATTTAGATGGTTTTTGATTTTGTTTTCAATGAAATGTCGTCACCAACTAATAGTGAATAGTATTCAAAATTCTGAGGAGTGTCTTTAATTATAAATGGGTGGGGGGGATTGAATTGTCTTATGACGGAACAGGCTTATTGACTGGAAATGCCTGTTCTGTTGAATTGGTTCTGTTGCTATTGTCATTAATTCAAATTTGAAATGAACGTGCGAGGCTCTGTTCAGATAAGTTTTTTCGTGGAGTAGGAGAAGTTCCCGTGGAGGCAGTCTGATTCTGAGCCCTGTCTGATAGTTGCAGGTACTGTAAAAAATACTTCAAAAGTATATTTTTCGAATATACTGTGTTCAAATTTCTAACAACATGGATGGACTGAAAATGTAAAAACTTATAATAATAATAATGTTTTATTTAAAATAGAATTGGATAATTTTTTACATTTTCTGTCCATCCATGTGAACAGAACTACACGTTTATTTAAAAAATATTGACTATCCACGTGGATGGAAGAATCCCATAAAAAAAATATTCCCCAGAATGTAGCACAGTGCTTTTTTGTGACACGTTTATTGAAAGAAACATTTTAGGTGATGGCCCACATAAAAATTATCGTTAAACTATGACTGTCTCGCGGGAAATACAGTCTCGCACTTACTATTTCCGTTTCGGAATTTCAAAATATAGCGGGAAATAAGTGTGTACAATTGTAAAATTATCGTGACGAACTATAACGTATTACTGTTTCAAGTTTTTTTTGTTTAATAATTCAATTATTGTACCTCTAGTTCTCCCCTAATTCTTCCCCGGGTGGAGAATTAGGGGAACTTCCCCTAAAGTTCGAAACTGTATTGTCCTCTATTTCATGAAACAAATTGTTGTAGGAAATAATGGACAATACTGTTCAACTGGAAAATTAGGCAAAATATAGAGCCAGTTGGATGATTTACTGGAGATACGGTGGATCGCCAGTAATTCATCCTGATCTTTATGCATCATCCTATACTAGTTCATTGTTTTATCAAGTTGCATTTAAACATTTCCACATTAAGTGTACCCTGTTATAGCTTTAGAAATAATCACCATGAGAAATGGAATACAACATTTTCAATACAAAATACATGGTTGCCTACACCACGCCACTTCCCTTTTCCGTTTGAGTAAGCACACTGCTATATGCAAATATAAGCCAACATGTAACCGTATTAACCGGCGAGGTAATACCTTCCAACACTCGTCAGCCGTTCGTATAGCACATGGTGATACGGTGAGGGATGGAAATGCAAGCATCCACCACATCGTTTTTGAGTCCGCAGACCCACTCAGTGATATTGAACTTGAAGAAAAGATTGTACTATACGACATCCAGGAACAGGCGAGTGCAGAAGCCTTGAACTATTTTTGGTATTAGATTGCAGATGCTGTTGTCACTATCGCAACTATATCAAACGGTGCCAAACAAGAAGTGAAAAAACTGCTTTTCCTAATACTTCAAGAACAGTTCGATGTCTCCAGGTCAGCTACTACTATGAAGAATGACGCTGAATACCTCGCTGTTGTAAACAAAGATTACAATTATAACTTGGTACGTGACGGGTTCCAGCATGAGGTAATAAAACATGTCTGTAAAAATCCGCAACCTGTATTATATAAAAAACGTTATTGATGTCCTGAAGAAGCAAGTAGAACTGGCTGCTGTAACCGGTATTGTATATTGACCAGTTTTCAATAACACTGTTTCATCACATCAAAAAATTCCTCACCCATTGCAGACTGTATACTTCAAAGATCTGTACAGAATGAAGCGGCGTGAATTCATGATGTCGAAGGATGTGTATGACAATTTAATATGGGTGGAGGATGAAGGCATGTATCCGCAATCATTCCTTGGTGTCATACAAATATATTCCGACAAAACTACGACATCATTGAAAAGTAATGCTCTTGTTGCATATCCCGTCCACGCTGTATTTTGAAACTTCACCACACAATTCCGGCGTTGCCTCATCTACAACGGATATACACTTATTGGATTTCTCCCCGTTGGATACCAACCAATATCAGAAGATGTAAACTTGTCCGAATAATATGATAATGTCTCAATCCATGAGTTCACTCGTTCCGACACCGTTCTTTTTCTCGATAACGTGTCGTTGATATCTACATCCGATGGGAGGGATGCAAAAATGGATGTTCTGCACAAATCTTTGGCATCTATAATATCACCGCTACGAACACATGCTCGCTCTGGTTTCCAAGTTCTCTGGAACAAAACGTTGTGGAATTGTTTCCCGT
The DNA here is from genome assembly GCA_032358235.1 of Odonthalia washingtoniensis. Taxonomy (NCBI): domain Eukaryota; phylum Rhodophyta; class Florideophyceae; order Ceramiales; family Rhodomelaceae; genus Odonthalia; species Odonthalia washingtoniensis. Next base: position 5,339 of record JAULBU010014478.1, on the reverse strand, counting down.
TCATTGTGTCATATTACTGTAACCTGCCTGAATGCAAGGATACGTCTGCCATTCGACATAGAACTTTTGTCAGAAGACCGTGTTCTATATGTCTGGGAACAATACAATATATGATGAACGGGTCAGCAATTGTACTACGGAATATGGACGGAACGAAGCATGCACGTGAAGACATTCAGCTTCTCACAGTGGAGGAGATAGAATGTAATAGTAGCGGTGAACCAGAAAATGGAATACGTCTCATTAAAGAAGCAGATGGATTACTAGCAGATAGTTCTCTGGCACCGTGGAAGTCATTCCTATAAGACATGTACGTCATACCAACCGTGTTTCCTCAGGATGTGTATTCAATTTTTACCCTCGAATAATTGCACAAGCTTCACCTGGCACTATCAAAAATGGTTAAGAACTGCTTCATCAACTATTTGTAATCGAAAGCATTGTCACACCCTCGCGGTCTAATGAAGGAAACGAAGAAAGTTTTATCAATGAAGACAACCATTTTTCGAGCCTCCAACTCCATACTAGCTTCCATACAGAAGGACTACGCACTACCAGGTCTGCATATTGATTTTTCAAGGAAGGAATCGTCCTCGCAATTGAATGGAATATTTACAACAGATGGCGTTCGCGGAATACTGGAGGTAAAAACTACAGACAGTTGGATGTGGTGTTTCCTTTCGTTCCAGCCTTGGTGGATCGTGCTACAGGCTATGATGAGGAAGCACCTCTAACAAATATTTGTACCGCTTATTCAGATATTTTTAATGTCTTCATCTCCGATAATGTTACGGATGGATGGTCTGAAAATGAACTGGAAACACTGCGAGGTGACATTTTTACTTTTAAAGAGTTGATGACTGACGCATTTGAAGATACTGCAGGTGGTAATTTATTTACTTTGAAATATCACCCTTTAGACCATCTCGTCACAGATTTGAAGAAATTTGGAAACGTGGACATGCTTAATGCTGTACCTTTCGAACATTTCAATCTGTTCATAAAAATGGCTTATATAACAACATCAAAAAGAGCCGTTACAGGAATAGATGAAACTGTTGCAAGAATGGACCCCACCATGAGACAGCTGCGCTCAAACCATGGTTCTTCCAGGCTGGAAAATAATAACGATGAATATATCCGAAATATGATCCCCCACCTAGTACGAGACGTGGAAACTGTCTCGTTGCATAACATCATCCATAGCTATTAAATTGGTAATTCAGTATCAGCCCCAACTCTTCGCGACAAATGTAGTCAGTAATCAACAACATTACACTCCATCTTCAAAACTTATGTGCTAAAGACCTTTGCAAAACTTCTACGTGGACAGTTCGAAGAAAACAATCTCGAGACAGTGAACAATGACATAGCGATTACGTTTGTGAAATCTGGGTTCGTGTTAGGGGGCTTTATACCCACTCTGACACAATACGATGCAGCACTAAACATAATTTCATTTCGCAGGAAGGATGTCTGTAGGAAATTTAAGCAACGCATTTCGGCTTCACACGAATTTGGGGAGAGCAAGGCTGTAAGAAACAGTTTCGTGTCGATAAGAGGTGGTTCTGACAATGACCCGCAACTCTGGGTTGCAAAAGTCCTTCTACTGTTCCATGTCAAGCAAAAAATGAAAACATATTCCAGGGAAATGGCCTTTGTCCAATACATGGAAGCAACCTCTCCTACAGACTGTGTTGACATTGCTCTGGATGGTGTTTGCCTTCGTTGGGAACCGGGCGAAGAGGTGGAGTATACAGTATCACAAAACAAAAAATCACACGCAGACAAAGATAACAGTGTAACAGCATCAGAATGGTTTGGTATTGTTCCATTCGACACTATTGAGGGTTCCGTCCACGTCCAGAGGTCATATTTTGCGGTTCATTCCTTATCAGATGAACTGCCATGGACTCATGACCGGTTCTGCATTAATCTTTTTTACAGAGATCCAACGATTACAGGGAAAGTGAAAATGTACTGCAAATCGCAGTAAACGTCTGATGCTTGAACAATACATATCTTTAATGATTCACTATAGATAATAAGCTAATTCCATGTGTAAATTTTCATGATAAACATTGCACTCTTTACATTTATATTGTATTCCCCAAATCTTCCCAAATCATTCCTGTACGCAGTATAATAACGCAAACTACATAAGATAAATAGATGTCTCATAGAAAAGATAAAAAATCAATCTTTTTCGACTTCTTATACTATCTACTTTGCGTTGTTCTTCTCTCCCAAAAGTCTTTCACTGGATGGCGGAACAACGGTGGAAGATCCACTGAACGTGTCGCCACTTCTGAAACGACTTGGTACTTCATTCGCCGCTTCTATCCCCCTTCTTGCCTAGTTCTTTCATTAACATCCACCGATAATCTTTCAGTATCCGTCTCGCCCGGTGGCATGTCTTCGTCGTCTGACTCTTCCTCGTATTCCAAGATACTGCCGTCAATCGCATATTCTTTCCCTTCCATGGTATCTTGGGAGTTCTCTGTGTCACTAACTTCAATTTCACGCCGAACTTTCGTTGAGGTGTTTTTTCTAATTGCCTCCCAATAGCAGATGTCTCAGCCGCATTATCTATGCCATCAGACTGAATTTCACTTCACTGGTTACTCGCTCCAAAAACATCATTCAACGGGTTTCAAATTACATCCTGATCATGTACATCCTCTTGTATACAGCCATCTTCATTATCACCGCCACTTGCTTCTGCATTAAAGATTTCTTCCATGTTTCTGATAGCCTCTGTTACGACATCAACAACATCAAGTAGATTTATGGTTGACCACTCATTACATGTTTCGGAAATATAACAATCATAGATCGTTCTGAGTTCAGTACAAATATATTTTGCAAACCATTTGTGATGGACTGTAATAAATACAGGGTCCTGACTGGAGAGAACAACTATAGCAGTTGCATTCCGCTCCATATTCATGACGGCATTTTTTCGTTCTTCCATTCCATCAGTCGACAAGAACTGTGGGATTTGCAATTCTACTTCTGACCATATCGACACAAATTTTATAATACATCCTATAACTTGGCTGGTTGTCTCCGGAAGAGTCCGCTCAAACACAGACATATAATTACTCTTCGTCCCTCCACCACGTCTTTCTTAGACCTCAAGGCATGAAATTATGGAATGAATCCCAGCGTCCAACCTTTAAATGCTCATAATAGCCCAATCGACAATACTGCTCGGATCAACGTTTGGTATATAACCCAATATATCATACAGTATGGGTACACCAATCTCATTACGGATAAATTTTAGCATATCCTCATCTTTGTCATTACTTCTGCGATCATCTTCATCCCTTCCAACAGATGACTGCTCGTTATTTCGTCCAGCCTGAATTGTTAATGGTGATAACCCAAAGTATGTTAAGCTCGAAAGATCGGCACATTGACACCACGAATAGTCATATTTATTCCTATTTCCAATTCTCTTAATAATTTCTTTCGCAACTGACACTTTCCTACTCTTCTCCCAAATATCCGTCGCAGACAGGCTATGCTTGGCACCACACATTCTATAGTCCATAGTATTGAATAGTCTGTTCCGAGCTGTCCTTTTCCGAGAGCGTAGTGTATCAGACAGCTTCTGCTTTAAACTGGATATAAGGCCTTTGTTATTCATCAAGGTTTCAATCAGCTCTGTTCTCAGCTCATGTGTTGGAAAGCATATATCCCATCCTTCATCTTTCAATTCATATTCCACAATAGTTTTCGAAATGTGGAAATAACTACCAGAGGAAGCTGAGTAGTACATTTTTCTATCTCTGAGTACGGAGGGGGATGGGAACCATACTCTTCCCATCGGCGTTACTAACACACATCGTCTTCACAAACTCTGCACGTCCTTCCCACAATCGTTTTTGTGTGCTTTGAAAATGTTTCAGTTCAGAAGATTCTCTTCTTGTCCATGATAATAAACTTGTGTCGACCTTCAGTGCAACTCTGAGGAAATTTCTGGGTATAGAATTTCTGATATTTTCCGTTCGGGTCCCTTCCTTTCTCTGTACCAACTCCCCCATGAGCTCTTCGTTCAGTTTTAGAATAGCATTGTTTTCACTTCGCAGCTTCACATTTTTGGCTTCAAGCATATTGTTTTTCTTTTCCAGGGATTTCTTCTCAGTGTCTAATTGTAATATATTTGCTTCACCAGCTTCTACTTCTATCTTAATTGTATTCAGATTTACCATAGCATAATCCAGATCAGCTGTAGCTCTACTCAGCTGTTTCCTCAATATAACAAGTTCTCCGTTCGCTGATGCATTAAATCGTGCTTCAGATCCACTGTAAATACTCGCTGTAGTTCTCCGGGAAGACTGTTGCAACAATATTAGTTGTTGGACTCCGTTGTCTCCACATCCATCATTAGAAGCAGAATGTTGCCCGTTACTTCGATTATGGGAGGAATTGGGTGATGGTCGTAAAGTTTCACTTCTGAAGTCTGTTTCTATATTTACTCGACATCCTCCTCTGTGTCCCTTTCCTCAGATGCTTCCCCATACCCGACGGACCTCCGTTTCACGTTCCATGCGCTGTACTTCTCCGTCCCCTTCCTCAACACGGACTATACTTCCAATACCAGTGCTTGGTGAAATTTCTTCATCTTGTGACAATCCTTGAAACCTCCCCGACGAATGTCTTTTCTTACCACGGCTTTTCATTCATATTCTTATCAATTGTTGCAGAACAGAGAAGTTGTTCGACGTTGCTGTTGATTACAAGACTAGTTGAATAAACGGCAACACAGTGATTGATTGTGTTTTTAGACAAGATACCAAAGGTTTCCAAGTTATGCAGTTTCGTGCTTCCATTACCCTTCACAACACGAGGGCCAACATTCAATTTCAATTACAGGACTGTATCAACGATCAATACAATCCATATTTTTTAAAATTACCCTTTCCAGTTATGTATGTCATTTTCCATGCTGTGATGCATCCACATGGATGAGTGAAAATGTAAAAAATTATCGGATAACTTTTTACATTTTCACTCCATCCATGTGAATGGATTTCAAATTCAAAATTTTTTACATTTCATTTCCAACTGGGAATTCATAACATGACTCGCTAGTTATTTTTCTATTACGTATTTTCATTTCAATCACACCAATGCAAATGCAACTATGTTACCAATTCTATTTCTTTCCCCATTCATCTTACAATTACCTTACGAAGCTAATAGCTCTCCCTGATCTCACCAAACTTAATAAAATATTTCACAATGCTATTGTGTACTACAAGCTAGTGCGTGTAGTAACCGTACAACCATGTACTACTACTACTACTACTACTACTACTACTACTACT
>JAULBU010014467.1:0-21783 GCA_032358235.1 Odonthalia washingtoniensis | reverse complement strand
CCAAATGTGCAGTCTGTTTACTTGCATGCCCATGAGTCAATTTACAAGAATCGTTGTTCGAAAGAAGCTATGGGAGTGAATTAAGGTCTAGTCACCATACGAACAATTATACACGCCCGCCTAAGAATTTATCCGGTTTCAAGAGATTTTCTTGAAAGATTTCCAACGATTGAAAGATAGATTCAATACTATTCCGGTGAATGTTTCCATTCACGGTGTTGGATCCACTCACGGAGCAGAAGGAAAAGGTGTATCATGGAATGATTTAAGCGGTCATGGTAGCTCCCCAGGATTTTCCATGGGGATACGTCATCCGCACTTGCATCCACTCGACTCTCGCAGGAGTCATCACAGTGACGTTGGTGAGAAAGCCATGAAAATTGATTTCGAAGTAAAGCGATTAGATTGTCACTTTCTCTGCTAGGTAGGAACACTTCAATTCTTTAATCTGCACAGCGAAAATCTTTACTCCAGTTTATGATGTCTCTAATTGAACTCTGCAACCACGTTTTAATTCCTGTCTTGCTCAGGATGGTGAATTTGGCTACTATGTCGGTGTTCTGGACTCCAAGATAAGATTAAAAGGCCGCCGGGATCACTAAGAACCCCCTGACTCTCAAGGAGAAGATCACTATTCTCCACAAACTGGCATGTTTCGAGAGTTATTTTTATGAAGAGGCGGATTAGGTCATGAAAGCCTTTCTACGTTTAATTCTTCGAATCTTCGGTAGTGAAAACTTCAAGGAGAAAAGGCCGGGATTAACTTCCAGGCTTGAGCGCGTGTTCATGATTGGATTGAAGGCGATTGATCTAATCACTAGGGACAGAATGTTTTAGCTTTTACATGAATCAATGGACCGCTCGCTTTCGGCTCTAGCCAACTTGATAGTTTGTAAGCAAGATTGGGAAATATGTGGAGAATGCCTGTGGATTTGATATGTATGTGAATTATTCATTGCTTCTACTTTTACGGCTTCGAGTGCAGATGAAAATGAATATGGTGCTAATCAGATTGTGAAAGTGGATTCAAACAAGAGAGAAAGTGAGAAAAAATAGAATGAAGAGACGGGAGGAAATGCATTGCATTGTCATTCATAGAAAATTTCAGTATCTCACATAATAAATAAACACCAAAATCATGTCCCAATGATGCATTGTAACTGTACAGTGTCACAAACGTGTAATAACACTGCCATAAAACTGTTTTAAAAGTTCCACAAACGTGTAATAACAGTGTCATCACCGAGCCATAATACAGCTATAACTGAGCCATAATACTGTAAAGATGATCCATACAACTGTCATAAACAAGCCATAACGGCGCCATAAGGTGTTTGGGACCAACTCGGTTAACCAAACTGTAGATCTGTCATAATCCCGCCATAAACCAGTCGGAAAACCTGGAATTTGGTCGGTTTATGGCAGTTTTGGCCTATTCTGTGGCGGGCTACAGTAACAGCTATAACAGGGGTTTAATTCTGAGACTCGTCATACACCCGCCACATCCAGACATCAAACCCGCCACATTCCCGCCATTTTAATTTTAAAAAATGATTGGATAATGCTCTATTTCATTTTTCATTTTTGCTCCCCGCCATACCCCGCAATTTTCGACAATGAGATCCTCCAGGCACCTGCCATAATCTACCACTGTTCTACTAGGGCGTTGGAAACGACTTCTTATCAGGAGATGACATCGCTGGAACCCTGGACAGCATTAAAGTGAAATGGTAGAGAACAACAGGAGTTTGGGGAAAATTGAGTCCTCAAAACAATTCGATTGTTACCTGTTGACATCATTCGCGGTATCGTACATATATTTCCTGCTGATACTGAGATAGAAATTATAAAAACGTAATCTGCGAAGGATGCAGTGTTGTCATACTGCACACAATCTAAGGTCAGGAGAGGATGGATGATCATCCCACGTTTTCTACGTTAATCTTTTCTACTGCCATCCGGATGAAGTTTATGATTTTGTTGCCATTTGACGCCCATTGAACAAACTATGTTTTTGATTTTGATGACTAATCTTATTAGACAGCCGATCCTTGTCTTTTTAGAAGTACTACTACATATTACTTCTGTTTTTTTGTATTGTAAGCTTGTACAAGTTTGTTATACTTTTTTTTACTGTTATCATCCTCTTTGCACAGTGAATTACTGTACAAACAGGATAAAAACAGTACAAAAAGTACGTACAGCACTTCAAAAGGAGAGTCATACAATGATAAATGTATGGATGCAATTGTATTGACCACCGAGAAATACACAGTACAGAAACTATTAAAGGTGTTCCATTTCTGAAAAGTTTAAACACGTGTACAAAAAAAATACAGTAGCCAATGAAATGGCTTGAAATATAAATAATTTTACTGGTTTCTTCACAGAGGGAGAGCATGTGGCATATCGATAATATGTAACATATAAATGTTTTATTTAGTTGCATTGAATAAGTGCGGCATCTCGCCATCTTCCTTGCTACAAAACTTTTGTTCATATAACTTTCCATAAAATCGGACAACATCCGATTTCTAACACGGCGTAACACGGTTACGGTTTCAGATGATAACTGAAGAAATTATCTGCACAATTTGAAGATAATAATATGAGCTATCAACTGTGGTGTCCACGTACTGTAGTTTTTATGTATGAGGCGTACAAATGTACTTACGGACCGTGGAAAATAAATGGAAGAAATACTACTGGGCACTTTTTATTATTTGAAGTATACGGATATGATATTGAAAAAATCTTTCAAACAATGGACATTTCTGTGTATATGTGCTGCCATGAAAAGTACACATCTTGTAAGAAAGAGTGAATGAATACTTCATAAAATACTACGAAACGTGTAGTTTAAAATGGAAGTCACATTGACTGCGCAGTTCATATGTTTAATGTAACACCGTCGTCTGTGTCTCGTTATCCCTAATACTTCTAATTCAAATAGTGAATTCACACTACTTTTATTGTGCTCTTTATATTTGAAATAATGATGATTGGAAATTTTATTAGAACTGTACTGTATTGATGTAAGTAGACAATAATGAATTATTCCCTATTTAAATTAATATAGCACAGTTCATGTATTACATGTTTCCGAAAATTTTATGAGACAAGGTAGGAACGGAAGTCAATGTTATCAAAGGAAGTGATTATTGATCCGATTACGACATGCTTATTGTTTCGTACCTACAATTATATTTCTGCATTCAATTTGCTTTTCTTTCCATACTAAGCTAATTAATCTCTTTGTCATTGATCGTCCAATTTTTCTGTGAATATCACAGATGTAATATGAATTGAATTTCAAATTAATTTTCCAGTTTTGTTTGACATATCCTTTCCATTTATTAACTAAATAAAAGGTTTTGATGCAAAATCAGTCTGGAGTGAAACAATAATTTTCCGGGGGTACATTGTAAATGGACTTAATGCTGCACCACTAAACGTCCATTGCAAAGAAATGGTTACGATGTGCTTATTAAATCTAAATCGAAATCATGTTTCATATGTGATTAGGAAAATAGTGAATAATGGGCGAATGCAATAATTTTTAATATTTGAAAGAATCAATTGAATTATCAACAATGTGATTAAGCGAAGATTTATTCAGAATCAATCAAGAGAACGGTTACTGGCTTTCAGTTTCTTTGAAAATACCACGGTAGCCTTCTCCACTCCTTTCGTTGTGGCTTTGTTGTTTTCATGTTCATATTCATTTTGGCTTCAATGTCTGTTTCTTCTTCTATATCCTCTTGAAATAATTCATCTTCCCCCTACGAGGGATCAGTGATCTATATAGGCCTTCTTTCATGCAATCTAAGATGTAGAGCGTCGTATTCCTCATCCACGACCATCATTATTATGATCCTGATCCACTTCCCGCATCAGATTCGGAAAAGAAAATGTATCTTGAATCTATCCATACCATAGGAGAACAGACTCTAATGGTCTATAAAGAAATTTAATTGGACGGAGAAGACCTATGAACAGAATTCATATCAGTCCCCCGCCCGCATACCATAACGCAATGGAATGTCCTCATGCTATCCAAATGGATCAGATTCTTGGATGATAACAATGTGTGCGTAGAGAAAGGGAGGCGTGTTGACAAAGCCTAAAACCTAATTGATCTTCTATTTAGTGTATCCCATATCGGCACAAGGATTAATGTATACAAGCCAATAGGCTTCTCTATACAAGTAATAGATGCAACGACACCAGCACCAATATTTCTCCCAAAATTCAAAGAACGACGCAGCGAGAATATTATACAGGAATCGAGTTCTGAACGAAAAGGGGGACCATCCATGTGTCCTGGTGGAATGAAAAAGGAAAATGACATAGAAAGGGCTCCAAATGATATTTAACCTGAAATATTCGGATTCCACGATCAGCAAGCAGGAGGCAACGGTCAATAGGAAAAGAGAATCCAAGAAGGTGAAGATTATATCAAAATTGAAAATGAGGATTTCAAATTACGAGGATACTCTATCACCATATTGTAAAATGACTATGACTAACGAAGAGATGTAACCATGGCAGACCATTTAAACCGTAGTCTTCCACGATAAAGAGATAAACTAGGTGAGAAGTGAGTATGGAACTCATACTTTTATTCGAGATGATCGAAAGAGTTGGATAATCCTGTGCCTAAAAATAATTAAAAAAAATAGAGCTGCCTCCAGTATACTACTTTATCCTTTCCAAGAAAAGGATTATGAGGTCATCCTAACATTTCGCACGTCGTGGTAGAAGGATCGTGAACTATTACTGTATGGTGAGAGAGAAAAACAATTATAGGACCGTGGAAACCTATCATGCGATTTGTTGCCTGTTATAAGGTTGGCACTTCAACATACAATGAAAAAGAATAGAAACTTGGGTGATGAGGATGATCATAAACAAAAGGCTAATAATGATTGTAACTAAGTTGTAGAAGAATGATGAGCATTGACTATGATGGTGAGATTAATTATTAATGTTTCACTATCCTGTTTACTGGCCGTTTTGACAGGTGCAAACGGATAGGACGCAGGACGAAATGAAGAAGAGTGACGCTTGAAGTGTGATTTTGGCGCTTCATCGCGGTTGTAAGAAAATAATGAAGAGGAGGACGGCTCGGCGGGAACGAATAAAGGCGATAAAATTCGGCTTCTGATGGTACACTGAGCCAAAATGGTTGGCGTAGAAGCGGGTGGTGGTTGCGGAGAACTAGGTGAGGAAATCATGATTACTTTTTCTGAAATTTTTCAGAAACAGACATGACAGCTCCCGAAACAGCATCCTTTATTAGAAAATATTTTGATAAATTTAATTTACTATCAATGTCCACGTGAGTGGACTGTATTACCTTTCGTCATGTACTACAGTACTAGCAGTGACATCAGACCATACTTGGTTATCAATGAGTATTACACGGAACTGTAGGAGATAGACCGGAAAGGGTCTGTGGGCGCCTAATATATATCAAAAAATTTAAATTATTAAACAGTTATCAGTTTTAAAAAATGTTAAAATTAAAAATATTTAAAAATTTAAACTACTTTTTTAATGTTTTAACGTTTTTTGTATCATTTTATAAAAATGGATAAAATGGAATGTCTCTGCGACGTCTCGAACCTGTGCCAAAAAAGATGTTTGGTATTATTCGTAATTTTTGGCAAAACCACAAAGCTACAGTTCCATAACAGAACGAAGACCCAGAATTATTGACAGGTAGGCGACGTGGCACTAAAACGACGACCATATCGTCGGAATAAGCGTTTTCGGATAAAACTAGAAACTTTTCTGTTACAATGTTCAGGTCGTGAAACAGTTACTTCTTTGTACGTGCGAATCCATGGTGGTTGTAGTGGGGGTTGATCTCCCGTGGGACATCAGTAACCGTTCCCCAGAGTTTGATGGTTCACGACCATCTTATGGTAGCAAAGCTCTCCAGGCTTCAGCCTGTGCCTTTTTCCTTTGTAAGTCGCCGAGGTGTTGCTTTTTGAGACATTTGACACGTAAAACATTATCACACGTGGTGGACGAACAATAATTGTTATTTATTAGTTCTTCAAATTATTTTGGGAGTTCTCCAAGTGGGGAGGGAAACTCACTAATAAATATTATCGATAAATTATTTGGGGAACTCATTGATAAATTTTAAAAAATAACGTAGACATCTGTGATCCATCTGTACAAAAAAACACCAATATTTTATAATCATCTTTCGAAACTACCTTATTCTCATATTATCAAAAAAGACACAGTTCCTCCCTATATTAATTCAATCCTTTTCATAAATAGTACTTTCCCATTACAATCATTATATCGCGATGTTTCCGGCCGTAAACAACTAGATCACATCTGTGATCCATCTATAAAGAACGAAACCAACATTTCATAATCATCTTCAGAATCGAACTTATTTTCATATTATCAATCGTACTTTCCCGTTGCAATCATTAGAACGCGATGTTTTCGGCTGTAAATATCTGTGAACCATGTGTGAAATTCTGCCCTTATTGCAATAGTGCCTTTCATTATTTGTCTATAAGTATAGACTAATGACATTCTGGTTTGCAGTCAATCATAAATTCCCAAATAACGTCTCCTTTTGTCTTACCCCACCACCGCTTCTTTCACCTCAACTATCGGTTCTATCACCCCAACTGCAACTACAAAATTAAGGTCTAGAAGTAATATCATAACAATTACATCCATGAACGGTAACGAAACTATGATATATCCGGCCATAACAAGAGCAAATCGCAAAGTAGCAACTTTTAAAGAAGAAATTGAAAACCGAATACCACGCACCTGAGCTTTGAGTAGAACCTGTGCCCGTGTTACTTCAGTCAAGGCTCGTGATATTAGGAGATCAGAAATGAATCCAGGCTCTACCTGTGAAAAACCTGATCTCTCAACTTCTGTTACTACAATACTGGTGTCACAGGGAATTATTTCTAGATATGAAGGACCAGAAACTTCAGACATTTCTGGGAGAAGAAAATCAACACGTGATGGAACAAACAGTTCTCAACCTACCGAAATCCCAAATTCATCAACACTACCGAAAAATCTTCTTCGTCATTTTTCAGATAGTGATCAACGAACAACCGCCTCGAAGCGTACATCATCCAATCTTGAAGATAAGCCACAGAAGGTTACTTTACCTTTAGCAAAGGATAATGAAATTGGACGTTTAACAAAATTTTCGGTGGTATCAAGAAAAAGTGCAAAAGGAAAGAGACCCTTGTGAACCACTTTTCACGTTCAATTGAGCAGACTGGTTTCACAATAGCTTTAGAGACCAGAAACTGTGCTTTATTGGCAAGGGTAGATGTATTACAAATTATTCAATGATCTTAATCCTCAAACCAAAACAATGCAAATGGTATTAAGATTAATGAAGATGATAAATCTGTTTGTCAACTGAGTATAGCCGATCTCAAAACAGATACGAGGAGTCTCGATGAGAAATGCATTCCACTGATCCTTTTTGTTCGTAAACAACCTCGAACGAATGTCTTCAATGAAATGAAAGAGTCCCATGAAGGCTCTTGGGACTCATCGTTTCCTCGAAAACGGAACTGGGTTGGTAGACTTGAAGTAAGTTCTGAAGAAGATGATGATGTGGCGATTTGAACTACCCAAATAGTAGTGGATAACAAAAAAAGAATAGGCATTTACACTTTCCATTTAACTGTTTCTTGTACCAGAAATTTCTTCGAGCCAAGTAGAAAATATCCTTCATGTATTATAGAAAGTGCACTTCAGAATGCGGTCTTTTCAAAAGAATTGTTTGCAAAGTATCCGGAAGGTGATGGCTGGAAAGAAGCAACAGCTGAAGTTTTGGCGGATCAGTTCACAACAGCTCTCTTCACAAAGTCTCTAGACTCAAAGATGAGCAATCGTAAAGAGTTTCAAAGATCGTTTTCTTTATACAAATAGGCTACGAAACATTTTCAGGATCATACTGTCCAAAGAGAGATATAGATCGTCGTAAACAAGAAAAGAAATTAATATGGGAATCTCTAGCTTCTGGAGTTACTGATGAAGATGATGCAATTGAAGATATTGATTGTTCTTATTGGAGAAGTTCATGTTGGTCCGAAATATTTAATCCAGTTAAAGCTCTTACCATAGAACCAGATTACAGTGTTATCACAACAGAGGGTACGGACGTCCTTTTCAATTCAAATATTGTTCGCGAGGCATAAGTTTCAGTAACGGGGTATATACCAGGCAATGAGGAATTTGTGCTAAATTTAGCACGTGCCGATGCATGGATCACTACATCAATACTTTTAATTCGTATTCATGATGGAAAAGGTGGTAGTAGGAACTCTAAATTTCATTAATGATTCTTTCAGTTACTGCCGCGGTGTGTTAAAAACAATCTAAAGAAAATGACAGAAGTGATTTCTGCGTTGAGTCCTGAAGAGTTCACAATGTCAGACATTGATTCATTTCAACCATCTCTGCAATGGTCAACGGCAGAGAATCATGCACTCCGTATAAACACTTGTCGGAATAAGAACGTAGTATATTTACCATCACAACGGAAAATTATATCTACGTCAAGCCGGATGCTTTTAGAAACGAAATATGTCATTGGTTTTTGTCTGTTGACACATACGTTGGGTACGAAGAAATCGGGCATACATTCTTTATTTCATTGAAAAACAGGTCAGCGGATAGAGAAAGTACGGAATACAAAGATGATGCTATTCACGTAGGAGGAGATGAATATGATGCTATTCACGTAGGAGGAGATGAAGATGATTCTATTCAAGTCGGAGGAGATGAAGATAATGACGGTCTACCTTCTCTAAACTGCGAAAAATATTGAAATAATGGGACTAAGAACTTTGCTGATGATGGGAGTAACAATGGTCACCATCACGATGAAATCAGCTATGATCAAGAAAAAGTTTCTAATGATGGTGGTGTATCTAGACATTTATCGGTGGTAGTTTTACATGCTGATACTGGTGCAGATGGATTTGAGGAGGGAAAGAATGATTCTGAAAGCGACACTATTCAACTACGACGTTGCGCAGACAATGTTTCAGTGCTACTGTAACATTTTCTTCGCAACGTCGTAGTGCTTAGTAGAAATGATTTGTTTGGAATCAATAATGAAGGGAACTGTCCTAACTTAGTTAATAACGAATACGCTCCTGGTGATAAAGATGCTGTTGAATATGAGGAAGATATAATCGGTGATAGGGAAGAAACTAATGGATAGTAAATTAATCCAACATCAAAAAAGCGTTTCAACATTAAATTAACAGATTCTGATATCATTTCTTGAAGAAATTCGTCACATTCTTTTTTCCTTTTCTATAATTTAATTTTTAAATAGATAAAACTACATGAACGCACAGGCCAAAATCAGTTTTGATTAAAGTTTTTAATATATAAACTTACTACAGCAGCGAGAACAATAGCAGATATTACACGTGGATTAAAGTGGAACTGAAAAATAAAAATCGTATTCTTGGATCTATGTTTTGCACGCACGAGGTAAGTACTTTTATGACAACAGAAATTAAAAGAAGAATTGTTAGATGTTTAAGGCGCACTGCTCGTGTTGAATCCAAAAATTCAAACGACATCACAAATTCTAATTGACAGGACCTACAACTACTGTGAAGACGCCAACGTCGAAGACTCTTTATAATATTGAACGTTCAGGCTCGAATCTTATATAAACTTTTCATCGAACAAAGCCTCCCTTAATTGGATCCACCTATCGATGAAGTAAACTTTGAAACTAAATTTCAAATATTCTATTTATTAACAGTCATCCATTATCTTGTCAAATTATTCAATCATCATGAAATCATACAATTGTGGGAATTTGGGGTGCCCAACAATCGCTCGTAATTTAGTGTCGATAAGAAACCACCGACGTCGATGGATGTATAAACATTCAGCCGAGGAAATGTCCCATTCAAACGAAACAAATTCAACTCAACCTTCGACCACAGTGAGAAAAACAACATATTTTCTAACATATTCCTATAATAACAACGATACATACCCTTTTACACGCACATATCCGCCATCAACCATACCAACAACTTGTGAATCAGCTAGAAATCCTGACACAGCAAAATATTCTTCGGCCACATTTAATCCTACTGACTCACCATCACTACAAGAGCCTTCAAATGGTGACGAAGAACACGATAAAGGATACCAACCAACCACAGTTGACAGAGATATGAAAAATGAAGAGATTGGAATGAAAAAATGCAAGGAAATTTGTAAAAAATTGGCAGTTATTTTTGTAGTACTCTCAAGAAAAGCGGCGCTAGAAGTTTTAACGAACTTATTCTTGCTCTAAACGATGAAAACCTTCGCATAGGCGATTTGCGTGAAAACCTGTCTTCACTCAATAATTGTAAGAAAATTGTGTCTAAACTCGTCAAGGATGATATGAATACTGCTGGTTTCGAGAGAGTAAATGTTGAAAATGAGGATGGTAAGAAATGTTTTTATACATTCGTTCGATAAAAACCTTTCTATGTGCTCAGGTTTTGGCTGTTAACAGAAACTAAATATTCGTATCTCCTACGAAAGCCAGAAATTCTATGAATGAAGATGATATAGATGTTGAAGTTCCCTCACACCCGAGGAGTGCGAGATTGGATGTAGAGGGTATGAAATTATGAGATCAGCGGTGCAGAGATCAGAATCATCTCACGAAGATAACATAATATGGTTTGGAGATTCAAGTCCTACACCATCAACATCTGCCCTGGTACAACTATATATCGATAAATCGAATACAACATTGAAATCATCTTCATTCCAGTTCCATCCAGTCCATTGTGTGTTGCTAAATTTTACAGAGGAAGCTCGAAAACGATTAACAATTAGAGGTAAAATCGTCCTTGGATATCTTCCAACATCATTTTTACATTCATCACAAGATCTACGTACAAACTTAGACACTGAAGAGACTGAGGAAAGTGAAACAACAATTGGTATCGAACGGGAAAGTGTACCCTTCTTTTACAGTAGTGTTTAAAATTGATGGTATTTGATTTGGGCACGTTTTATATGAAAGGATTCTGTTCCCGGAGGAAGGATAGGAAAACTGTTCAATTGCATCCAATAATTGCATCGTATGTATCTGATCTGCCAGAGGTGAAGGAAATGCTAGGGGTTTATTATGGTAACAGAAGTAACAGGAACTGTCATCTGTATCTCTAACCATCTCTAAACTTTGGTTCTGTTTCATGTGTAAGTAGCAGATCAGTTAAGGGAATGAGAAATGTCCTGGAAATACATAACGATTTTTTATGAAAACTCACTAAATGAAAAATAATGTCCAGAAAAATAATGAGAACTGAAGGACAAAGCAAATAAAGTTTTATAACACGTTAGTAGCTTTGTATTTCACATACGTGTGATTATTCCATCCAAAACTATCTTCTCCCACTTTCTGATCATCCAATCTCTGATCAACAATTCTTCGATGCATACCGAGTGTTTAATTTTGAACCGCTTCACAATCTACAGCTAGGGATCACGAAAATCCTACTTACGTTATTTGCTGAACGAATTATATAACTATCGAGTCGACCGACAGTTATTTTAAATAAATGCAATAACGTTTTGCATGAAGTCGACCACTATTACCGTTGTAAAGGTTTAAAAGTGGATTTCAGTTCTTCGTGAAAGACTTCACGTCTCAATGTTCTATTCACGTTTGAAGGACTGATTGGTATGCTAGAAGCAAAAGACTACTCGCAAGTTGAGAAAGTGTTGCCATTTTTGGGCGCTCTATGTAATAGAGACTTAAATAATAATGGAACTGCTCTAGTTACGGAGGTTTTCACAATTTTCTCGGACCTACTATGTCTTTCAAAACGGGAGAATCGTCCGCAGTGTTGGGCAAAAGGGGAAATATAAAATTCAAATTCTATGGTATATGAATTTAAAACCAATGCAGTAGAGGTGTTTGGTCAATATCATAAATAAAATATGGGAACGATGAAATGCCATTTATTAAATCATATCGTTGATGATATAAGTGCACTTGGTTATATATCTGTGTTATCAGCAAGATTATACGAACACAAACATATGGACTTTAAATATATATACCATACAACTTCGAAACGACAAGACGAGGCCATGGATGTCACCGTTGAAAGATTAGAAGAACACATGTCAATATAACAATGGGCATCAAACAGTGAATTTCTATCAAACAGTCACTTTTTCTCAGATGAAATTCAATTGAAAAGGCTAAATGTATCATACGTTTAGTATTTTCAATTACTTACATGTTGTAAGTGGGCCATTGATGCCATGAATGCAGTCATTCCCGTCATGTCAAGGCCACACTCAACATTTAAACTTGAACTTCTGAAAGCTGTTATGAATTCTCCATATATTCTGTTATCAAACGAGATGGAAGATTGCCTAGGAATCGAAAAACTTAAAGATCTGAGACGAAACATTGGTTTTGATTGTTTGAAGTTTTTATTTAATCAACTAAGATCATTATTGATTGATACTCACAATGTAACAGACTTTTCAGCAGTAACAATTGGAATATCAGATTCAGTTCACGTTCAATCAATAGCATGTCCGAATTTGAAATCTTTGCGATCCTATGAAGGTGACCATCAATTTGACCCACACACCACTATCCAACAAGATCGTTCCATTTACACTATAGTTTCAGCCAGAGACTACCGGAATGCTTCAGGTTTACGACAAGATGCGGTGATGCTGAGGAATGGCGAATTTAAGTACTACAAAGATAGTCAATGTATTTGGTTTGGTTCAGTTAGATCATTTTTAAATGTTGTGATATGTGAAAAAAGCTGGAAGTACTCTGAACTCCTTAAATTCTGATATTAAAATACTCAATCTAGCTTTCATTTCATATATGGAAGTCGGTAAACCACGTGATACGTTTGATCGAATAATTGGCTGTCTTCGTCTACGGTGGGAACGTGTTACAGATTCATAGAACGAAAAACATTGCCGGAAAAAAGAATGAAGGTCTAGATCCAGGTAAATGATTCGGTCTGACTCCCTGCGAGTATATTATTGGGATGGTTCCAATTGTCCCAACAGATGGATTCGAACCATATGACCAAGATAGAAATGGAAGACAAAACTTCCATGGTCCATGGTACGATCAGTATTTAATTGTCAACCGATTATTTTCTGTTAACGGTAACAAGAAGTATTTATTTCGTGAAAGTGATAAAAAGATACATACAAAGGAAACCATCGTGGATTCCTAACAAAGGCTAGTAACTTAGCTTCATTTCAGATTATAAAAATCAATGGATTTTACTCGCATTTCTAAGTTGTGGAATGGACGTGGTAAATGAATAAGTAAGAAATCTGGGAGAGAAAATTATTTACTGAAAATAATCCAAAATTAGTGCACTGCCACCGCCAATTTCAGTACGAAACCAGCTACAACCGGAAAGATAAAAAGAAGAGGAAAGATAATCACTAATTTCGTAATTTCATGTCACCTATTTTTATCAGCTGAGGAGCTGTCGTTTTTCTTTCCAAAATGTCCTTTGATACAACTCTCTCGAACTATAACTTCTTCCCCGATCAAATAAGGACAGTGAAAAATAACAAACATGCGACACAGTTAAATTTCCTTTCAAAGGAGAAAGTTACTGAAAGTAATTCACACATGCTCAACATTTTAATAAAAACCTTATTACTTTAAATCCCCTTTCTTTCTTCCGACTGCATCACCCCTGATGATTGAACTCCATGACCACCACCGCTATGTGTAACTGATCCTTCCTCTCAACAATTCACTCCATTATATGTTTGCTTTTCTGCGTTACAACATTCCAAATACCACTGATGTTTCACAACTATCATATCCTCTTCCAGTACCACTACCAGTCTGCAGTGCCGCGTTTATCATCATGGTTACTGCCACCTGCTGTCCTACTACTATCATTACAACCGCCTGGGTTTCCAAAGTCGCATCATTTTGAAATTCTGTTCGAATAATATTCATCCGCCAACATTGCCCATCTCTTTTACTTTTTAACTTCTTTAGCATATAGTGCTTGATATGGAATTTTTAAATTATTCTAGAAATTAAAAGTCTACTTTCTCTTATGGTTTAATTTCGATATCCGATTTCTCTTTGACCTACAAGTCATTTCATAAATTTATGCATAGCTTCTTCAGATATACATTATAAGAAGTTCAAAACTGTACCACTACTTTCCATCTGCCTACTTTGATGCCCAATCTGAGTAGATCGAGGTAAAATTAGAAATTTTTCTAATAACATGTATACAAAACTACAGATTTTGTAGATAAAGTTAAATTATATTATTAATTAGAAATTAATAAGTCCAGACTATCGTACTTCCATAATGTATGCTAGGAAGAATTTATTTGGTCACATCTGGGCGACTGAACATTAAAATTAGAAAATTTCAAATAAATTGCTCAATTCTGAGGGGCTCAAAATAAATATTTCAAAATTTCAAATAAAATCGAAATTATTTTTAGGCCTTTTTGAGTATTGGAAAAATTAGGAATAGTAGTAGCCAATCCCAGACACAGATGGTTCCGGTGGATGAAAACTTGTGTTGTACCTACGGTAGGTGCAACCCAAGTTTCCATCCATTTACTGTATGGAATCGTGAATTGTGAATCAAAAAAATCACTCATTCCATGAAATTAAAAGTGGATGGTACTTCGGTTTGTCATGGATACATGTGTGATATATTTAAATAATATGATGGTATACGCGGTAGCTATCATAGCTATATATAATATGGTAAATATACATTGAAATACATTTATACAAATTAGAAAATACATGTGATATTTTATTTTAATATTAATGGTATCATGCCATATGTCGTCCTTTTCCTTTTTCGGACATTTTTCAATTTCGTATAACATGATCAGTGACCATATTATAAGAAATTGAAGGATGTCAATAAAAAGAGAAAAGGACAGGATAACAAAAAATGGCACTAATACGAAATGTGACAAAAACGGGAGAGGGAAGAAAAGTAAAAACAATATATCTAGAAAAGATAGAGATTCCATATAACCAAAAAGTTCCCAGATTTATATTCTACAGGATTTGCAACTAGAATATCATTCCATCCCTGCTACGAGATGTACCATGTTGGTCTGCTGAAATAGGGAGATATAATTGCATGCAGTAACGTACATTGCGCGTCGCTCAATGTTGCAAGTTGATCGGTGGTAGATGAAATTTCATTCAAATTGTTGCGATCGGATGACTGAAATTTGGCGGATAAACTATGTTGATGGGGAAAGGGATATGAGGAGAATGTGAGAATGAAACATTGTGATGGGTCTAATAAGCAGGTAATTTAATTGTGTTGAATTGCCACAAAAATTCGTCGTCACTGTTAAATTAAATAACGAGAAAAAGGTACCGGGCGGGTTGATTACATGTACAGGCCTGCATTCTGTTGACAATGGAAAATGTATTAATGTCAATAAAATTTATAGTATTCTTCTGTAAATGAAATTTTCGAAAACACATCACCGAAAGCATTTAAAAAACTACTATTTAAAAATACACTAAATGAAAAGAAATATCTGTACGTGGAAGTTTCTGTCACGTGTAGACTATCAGCGAGGTTCTCACAACCACGAAATACACCACATTCACTGTAGCTAACATTACTGGAAATGAAGGCAGTGAAGAATTTTTATGTTGTCAAAAATGGAAACTTCACAAAGTATGATACTGTCTCTGAAAAATATGACGTATGTACACATTTTATTTCAGACCTAAAAACTTGTATCAGGTAGTGATTTTCATCATAGATCGTAACATTTTCATATATTCACCCAACTCCTGTTCCGACATATTTGGACCTGTGCGCGGAAAAGTCAACATAAGAATCTTGGTCTATCATATATTCTTCTTATGGCAGAAGATATCGGCAACAACCGTTGGCGGCTACTGGTGAAAATTGTGATGCCTCTGCAACGCCATCAAATGTACTTGGAATTGAAACGGACAAGAGTAAATCTGGTGTATTGAACATGTCATTAGTGGTATCTTTGTGAATGTTAGAATGTCGAGCAGGAAGAAAGAAAGTTGAAGAAGTGATCAATATCATCCGAGACACTGAATTTGATGAAATATTATGTTCAACGGAAGTTTCATGTATGGAAGACTGTAAGAATATGATGGCCGAAATTGTGGGGCAATGTCGGGAAAGAAAATGAAATGTTGAGTGAGATGTCTGAAAATAGTGCTGTGATATTTTGAAGAAGTGTGTAGTTTATTTTCTTCTTCCCTCAATCCTGTATTCATTTGTAAGTGTTTTGAGAGAAAAGTAAATAAATAAAATTTGAAACAATTCAATAGTATCCGGGAGGAGTGTGGGAAACGAAAAATATTATATCATACTCCTGAATAAATACTTGAGAGCTTTGTGATTAGAAACCAGTAGCCAATTACTAACCTTCAATGTTAGTAATAGGCTTCTGGTTTCTAATGAGTTATATAAAATTAAATGTTGTCAACTGACTAAAGTTTAAGAAAGACAAAGTTCTTTGTTGTGGTAAAATATATCAAAGTGTCTGGAAAAGAGTTCACAATGTAATGGAAGCATGATTCGTTGCAATCACACATGATCAATGTCATGTGAATCATGCCATTACAACAGTTTTGTCATGGGAAAAGTCAATATAATGGTGCACGATATTTATGAAGATTGTGCAGTTGAAAACTTCTGCTTTTGGAAAGTGTAACAAACAGGCTGTATTTGGAACTATAGAAAATAGAGGTACAAAATTCATAAAGTTTAGTCTCCATATGAAGTAAGGTTTTTCCTCAAACTGAGAAATCTAATTTTCAACTTCATATAGAGGAAAATTAGTGTCACAGTACACAATTTCTATCATAGCCGTTACATTTTGATTACATGTATTGCCCAACTTGTTTAACAACAATACACGAAAAGTTATAGCAAGTAAGGAAACGAAATCTGCTAGAATTAGTAATCCGTTATTGTCTGTAAATTATCCACGAATACTCGTAGTAGAGCAAGACAATCTGCACGAAAAAACTACACGGTCATCACTGAGAAATTCAGAACCTCCATTGAAAACGGCAACAGTTGACTGTATTCGTGGAGATGATGATGTTGAATATCACCGTGCTGGACCAAGTTCAATGATATCTGTCGAAGCCGTGGGAGAGGCGAGAAAGAAGAAGGGGTACGATTCGTGGTAGTCGAGGTAACAGAAGAGTGGTACTGTGAGAATGAGGAGCATTTGTCCCGAACGTAAAAGCGACGATTTGGATTACAGAACAGACAGTGATGTGATCGTAAATACTCCGGATAATCGTGGAAATTGTACGGTTGTGGATAGTCCCATGAACAAAGTAGGATCCGTTGAAGTAGTAGAAGTTAACATGGAAGAATTCTGGAAGATAGAAGAAGAGATTTGCAAATTGTAAGCCGATAAATCAAGATATTCTGTGCTGATGAATGAGTACAAGGTATGGGCAAATGAAAATGAACGAGAAGTATTGAATACAGAAGTTTCATTAAAGGCTATGCAATCGGAAGTTATGAATCTTGATCGGTAAAATATTGAAATGAAAGGAATGGCGAAGAGTTTAGAAATTTTAAATAAGAAAATTCTTAAAAAAATGTCTGATAACAGCAAAAGTCCTGAAAAGTACGTATGAAGGATGATAAACCAAGTACCGACGACGTACTTGGGAACTGCACTAGCGGTTGAAGAGAGGATGAAGAAGTGGAGATGTAAGGAAACATGTGAACTGTACCCATACCAGGATCAGAATGTCAGGAACTGGACAAACGGAGCTGATATTGTAATATAGAATGGAATTGAAGGATTGGACGGTTCAATGATGGTATCAACGCATTTAACTTTTCTTTGCAGCGTAAAAACATATACGTCCCGTCCATGAACTGCGAGAACGATATTATATGATCTTTTCTCAGAGCGAAACTGACATATGGTGAAGGCGTAAATATCTATCCGTCGCAAAAATTGAGAAATCAAGTTGTAGAAGAATTTTGAGAAATCAGTACATTAGAGGACTGTATGAAACAGTTGTTATCTGATTTATGTAGTGCATGGAAAGGAGCTGCAAAGGATAGATGTTTTGAAATACATGAATACGGGTATCTGCTGTCCTGATACAGTTTTAAAGATTTTGGAGGTACGGATAGAAGGGAAATTGAAATATATGTTGCGAAAAAGAAACTTTTGAAAACTAATGAAAACGGTGTGCTAAACATGTCGTGGTGGCGCAGTGGGGAAATTTCAGATATTTAATTACAGAACGGGAGTAGTCAAGTAGAACATGGCGTTGAAGTTTAGGAGGAGGATGAAGAAAAGCTGAATGTGTTTAGTAACTAAATCGGACCTGCAGTATTACATGATTTCTTTGGGTATATACCGAACAAAGAAGAAGGAGATATTGCGGAAGGGACTATAATGAGTATTACCCGTGTAGATGCATGGATTAATTGTTGTGTTCAATTGCAAATTGTGAAAGAGTATCATGGTGGGGTCATCAGAAAAAATTTGACCAAATGTTTTCGAAATATGTAAAAGTGGCAGTGGAACAGCTAATTGGTAAAATAAGATGTTATGTAGAAGAATTTGTCCCTGACTAGTTGGAAGTACCTGATTGTGAAGGGGAAAGAAGAAAAACGTTTCGAAAAACTGGACCGTGAAGCGACAATAATCCTTACGACGAAAAGCCCGACATCTCTGTTTCAGGAACTGAATACCTACATTCAAAAGGCGTGGTTTTGGGGTGCATGTGTCATCTAGTAGGCCATGCGAATTTTGGGGGTCTGTGTAGGCTACATACAGAATACTATAGTGATTGCATGGTTACGGATGGAAACTGAAGGAAAAATCCACACAATTGGAAGATAAAATATATGAGCATTAACTTTGGAATGCAGATACTGTATCTTTTAATGTATGAGGAATATAAATTTAGTTATGGATGGCGGAGAATAAATGGAAGAAATAGTCCAGACCAACATTCATTACTTGAAAAATTTCACCAATGTACCATTGAAATTTTCTTTCATACACGGGACATTTTTTCTATGTAATCTAGGCTCGCAACTATACATTGTGTACGAGACTCTGAATGAATACTTCATATAATACTGCGAAAAATTTTGTTTTTAATGTAAGTCACATTGAATTTTACATTCATGTGTTGAATGTTTGGGTGTATGTACACTACATTAATCAATTCATATGCCGTATGCAATTTTTAATGGTTCATCCATTTATTATTCATGGAATGAATGAGAAAGTGGATAGTTATTGCGTTTTCTGATGTATATATCTGTTATATGTTGGAAAGATATGATGGAATATGGGAATAATATATAGAATAATAGGAATATACACTGCAATACATGTACACCAATTATTGTTTACACGATATTAATATTTTTATTATTTGTGATATCATGCGACAACAAATCGAACAATTAGATAAAATAAGAGAAAAGCGCAATAACAAAAAAAGTAATAATAAAAAACGTGAAAAAGATGGAGCTATGACAAATTGTATGTAACAGGGAAAAGTGAAATAACGGAGAATCTATGTAGAATTAGAAGAAGGAAACCACCATAAGCAATGAACAAGAAACGCATCCAATAAGTATATATTATAATATCATGTTATATGATATATATAGAACGAAATTGTTCATTCTCATATCCATCCCTTATCTGCGAAGAGATGCACCATATGGAACTGCAGACTTAAAAACATGACATTAATAAATATAAATAATATAACAAAAGTTAATAAATAAAATAAGAAAATATTTTGAAATGGGAATTCGATTATGAAACCATAAACGGACGAGGAATGAAAACAAACCAACTTCCCTGAACTAGGGTAGCCGGAGATGGGAAGAAACCTGCAAACGAAAATCAGAATAAGAAGTGAAGGTAAAGAAAGGTTAACCATTATGAATGGAGTTATACTAAAATGTTTGAATGCATTAATACATATTGAATACTTACCTGTGCTAAAATGCTGACGTACGCAATAAGTTCATCGCGATAGGAACTGACATGTACGAGTCACTATTGAATGTATAGAATGAGTGAACTATCATCGTGTTGGGATCATCGTTGCAAGTTGATCGCATATTGTTGACTTGTTAATGGAAATGTGCACTGATGGGGGAAAAGTATGTAATGGAATTGTATGAAATCAGCACATAAGTTGCTGATTAGTTGAAATTTTAATAATTGAAAAAGGCACACAACGGTAATTTCTCGCACTGAATTATGATAACGGAAGATCTGAAAAATGTTGATAAATCGAAAAAATACTATTGCCATTAAAACTTCCAATATTATTTTTTAATATAAAATCAAGTAAACATACGACTGAAAATAATAATAAAATTACACAATCCGAAAATAAAGCAATTAAAAAATTAAGGGATCCCAAAAATTAAATGTGGATGTGAGCGTTCTGTCACGTGTATGCTCTCAACGAAATGGCGTGGTGTCTTCGAAATCTCTCAGAAGAAACCACAAGCATGCAGCCTTAAAAACTAGGAATGGGGACAAGATGCATGACGTGCAAAAGAAGGATAAATCATTATGTATGATACTGGCTCTGAAATATATAAGCAATGTACGAAATATATTTCATTCGTTTATTTAGTTATTGTGCCGTGTGATAATTTTTAATAGAGCAAAATATATGCACCTATTAACCCAAATCTCACCACCATAGAACACAGCTGTAGCTTTGAACCTGATAATTCAACAGGAAATTCAACGGAAACATCTCGTATTATCATGAACGGTTCCGATGGACAACAGCATGAATGTGGAAAGCCGGCTGGCAGTAGCGGAACTGGCTAAAAGCGTATCTTTATTGACGAGAATGGGTCATTAAATGGACAAGAGCAAAGCTGGTGTGCTAAACAAGTCGTTGGATGTATCGTTGAGTATCACAGAATGTTTGTTGGAAGGAAGGAGGTGGAAGAAGTTATTAACATCATCTGCGACGCTGACTTTGACGCGAGATTATTCTCAAATCAAGGCGCGTCAGTTGAATATTGTAAATATATTACGGCTTAAATTGTGAGTAATTGTCGGGAAAATGAAGTGAATGGTTAAATGAAATGTATGAAAGTGGTGGTCTTGAAATTGAACAAATTTTCAACTCATTTTGATGTTCTGCCTGTTTTATTTTTATTTGTTAGTGTATCCTCGTTATATTAAAGAAGCAACATGTTTTATAAAGTTAGTTACGTTCAAATACTTTGTGAAATGATCACTACTACAGTCAATTTGTTAATTATTGTTTCCGATATTAAAATATGTAGTGCAAGTTTTGTTGAGAGCGTTTAATTTCTAAAATAGTAGCCTATTTGCAAACTGTTAAACTATGATTTGTAATGAAGAAGGGAGAGCTTTAGAACTAGACTTCTTACGGCTCACGTCATTACCATGATGATATAAATGACGAAAACACATGGATGTGGAAGTGTTTCCACCGTGGTAGTAACCACATGCAGATTATGGGCCTGATCAGAGATCATTTCCATAAACACTGTACGGTAAGCTAAGTGGGTTGTAACATGGGGAGTAGTTGAATTTATTAGAGGCAGCTATTTATAAAGTCTTATTTTTAATAAATTCTTACGTCCTATCTGTATCATATACAGCCTGTCTTTGACAGGCTGTATCTCGAATGAAAAGAAATATGTTGCAGAAGTC
>JAULBU010014456.1:0-21786 GCA_032358235.1 Odonthalia washingtoniensis | reverse complement strand
AATTCGCGCATCATATGGGTCCAATTCATATGTTTCATTCATTCCCCACTTTTGTATTCTCAAGTCTACTGCCAGTCCAATTCCCAAATTTGTCATGGGAACTTTCCTTATCATCCTCTCCACATACTTTCCACGACTCTTGCTGCTATCTCTCATCTTTTTAAGAAGTTCTTGATTCAGAAGTTCTAAACTCTGCACCATTCCTTTTATTCCTACATTCTGACAATCAAGTTTCGTAACTTCTAATTGCAGAGTCTTGATTGAAACCTCTTTACTCATCACCTCCCGTGCTTTCTCATTGACCGAAACGTTGTACTAATTAATCATCACATAAATTCTTGCGTTCTCCGCAGATAATTTTCGAACATTTTCTTCCGGTTG
This sequence comes from Odonthalia washingtoniensis, assembly GCA_032358235.1. Classification (NCBI taxonomy): domain Eukaryota; phylum Rhodophyta; class Florideophyceae; order Ceramiales; family Rhodomelaceae; genus Odonthalia; species Odonthalia washingtoniensis. The sequence goes on along the minus strand of JAULBU010014456.1, from coordinate 21,405 downwards.
ACGCAAATTTTCAAAATTTACTTCTTCTTGTACTGACGAAAATGCTTCCGATGAAGTACCCACACCGGTAGCGTTTTTACCATTTTTAACAGTATTTACAGTCACATCACTATCCTTTCTGGAACGCATATCATCTGTGTTGCGACTGTTCTCTTCATCACTACCACTCAAAGATGAAGATTCGTTTCTACCTGTTCCGCTCATTATACCATTACGCCATCTTCTGTTTCCAGAAACTACAAGAATACTTCCTATACCTCTACCTCGACAAATACTGCGCCTTCCCACAACCATGTTAGAACTAGGACCACCTTTTCGATGTACCACATCGTCACTTCCGCAACTACCCGCTCTCGCCACTTTCAAGGGGGTTCCGAATTTCACACTGTTGACCCCGACGATCTTTCCGAACGTTTCTTGGCGCAGCTGAGATTAGCCATATCTGTTTTCAGAACCCTAAATGAATCGCAATAGCCTGAAGATTAACTTTCATTCCTGGTACAATATGATCTTCAACTGTCGATAATGGATCAAGTTCCGACATAGGTTGAAACAAAATGTAACGGCTTTGATAGTAGATGTGTCCAGCATGCAGTCAAAACTGCACTAAAATATGTGTCTCGTAGACACTGTATGATATTTCCACACCATGTGGACTTCTATTTTGCAGCAAAAAATCAATTAATTGATTTTCTACAAACATTTCCACTCCATATGGTGGAGTGGAAATTTTATGATTTCTGTACCTTATTTCATTTCATTCCCAACACAACCTCTCTAAAACATGCTGTATATGATACGAATAGCGCGTAAACAGTATTTAACATAATACATTAAAAATATATGCTAATAAATTCAACTACTCCCCATGGTACCATCCACTTAGCTTACAGCACCGTGTTTATGTATATTATCATTGATCAAATCCATAATCAGAATGTGGTTACTACCATGGAGGAAATCACTTCACACCCATGTGTTTGCACCATCGATAACATCATGTTGAAAACGTGAGCCACAAGTAGTCTAGTTTTCAAGCTGTCCCTTCTTAATTACAAATCATAGTACAAAATTTTGCAGATAGGCTACAATTTTCAAGACTAAACTCTCTCAACAAAACAGGCAGTAAAAATCGTAATATTGGACAGAACAACTAACAAATTAATTGTAGTAGTGATCATTCCACAATGTACTTGAACATAATTGACTTTATAAAACATGTTAATTCTACGATAATAGGATACACTAACAAATTAAAACAAAACAGGGAGAAGAAAGAAATATGTTGAACATTTGTTCAATTTCAACACCCGCACTTTCATACATTTCATTTAACCATTCACTTACTTTCCAGACAATGCCTCATTCCAGCCGTAATCTATTTACAATATTCAACTGACAGCACTTGCTTTGAGAATAATCTAGAATCAAATTCAGCGTCGCAGATGATTTTAATAACTTCTTCCACCTCCACTTCCTTCCTTCTAACACAAGATTCTATGATACTGAACGATACAACCAACGACTTATTTAGCACACCAGCTTTGCTCTTGTCCATTTCATGTCCCATTTCCGTAAATTACGATATGGATTTATCTATAGTTCCACTACTATCAGCAGGCTTTCGGCATCCATGCTGTTGTCCATCGGAACCGTTCACGATAATAAGAGGTGTTTCTGTGTAATTTACTGTTGAATTATCCGGCTAAAAGCTACAGATGTGTTATGTAAAGACAATAGTTTGGTAAATAGGTGTATATGTTATGATATATCAAAAATTACCACACGACACATTAATTACATAAACCACCGAAATATATTTCGTTTATTGCTTATTTATTTTAGAGGCAGTATCATACATCATGATGAATCCATCTTTTGCATGTCATGCATCTGTATCCCCATTCCTGGTTTGAAAAGCCACATACTTGTGGTGTCTTCTGAGAGTTTTCGAGGACACCACCTCATTTCATTGGGAGCATACACGAGACAGAACGCTTACGTCCACATTTAATTTTTTGGATCTCTTAATTATTTTAATTGCTTTATTTTCAGATTGTCTAATTTTATTATTATTTTTTGTCGTATGTTAACTTGATTTTATATTAAAAAAAGTATTGGAAGTTTTAATGGCAATATTTTTTTTTCGATTTCTCAACATTTTTCAAATCTTCCTTCCCATAATTCAGTACATGAAATTACTGTTTTTGTGCGTTTTTCAGTTATTTAAATTTCAACTAATCAGCCAGTTATGTACCGCTTCCATACTACTCCATTACCTGCTGTTCCCCCATCAGCGCACAGTTCCATCAACCAGTCACAGGTATAAGCAATAAACTTGCAACGATGATCCCAACACGATGACATTTCACTCATTTTGGATATTAAACATCGACTAATTCATGTCAGTTCTTATCGCGATGAACGTACAAGTTTCTGACTATTGCGTGAGTATTATATTATCAACCTTCTTTGCAAGATTTTTTTCACAGCCATATAGGTGAGACTGTAAAATAATTCCTTGTAGATTTGATGAAGTTCTGTTGCTGTTTGCTTGTCGTAGAGTTATGTGAAACATTTTCCAGTTCTTAAAGGAATCATAAACCTGATCCTGTGCACCTTTTCCATCGGTCGCTAGACTTTTAGTATCCCAGATGAAGCAAGGGTGCGTAGGAACTTCTCCTGGGCCCACAACTCAGAAAGTGAAATGACAGTGATGATATCTGAGGTGATTTATTGACTTGTTGGAGATTGAAACACAATAAAAGTAGAAATATTAATTGACTTAAAAACAAAGAATAAAACAAACACTGCGATTGAGACTGAGTAGAGAATACGACTGAATTTACTGGAGAAGAGACATAGGCTTAAGCTTTTTATCCATCCACCATCCGCTATTCGGATGATGGTGATTACAGAAATACCCATAAACGTAGGTAGAGCAGAACAAAAATTGGAAATATAAGATGACATATAATTCATACAGCATCCTGCTCACGTGATGTTATTTACAATTACAAAAACGTGTAATTACAAAACGCATCAGAATGATTGAATTTAATCTTTTATAGACTGTAGCTGAACAATTAATACCTGGAGGCAATGACAGTAAGCAGACAAGAACTGTAATTAAATAATACATTATAAAATTGAGATTGTATAGAAATAGAACGATCCAATAATGTTCATTCACAAGAAGAATTCCACAGTTTCAGGTAGCCAAAAAAGTTTGTCTATATGTTTCCAGTTTCAACCTCAAAACGAATGGTATTCACCTCTACTGGAATTGAATGATATATTGTGTTTTTTGTCATTGGTTGTGAATTATAGAAGTATTTAGAATCGAAAATAATGACCAGGAAAACAGGTATTCCAAATAGTATAGACAGAGCATATTTGAAAGGTTTTAACTCGTCAATGGTCTTGGATGCAGCTAGAATTTCAGCTGCTGCAAAGGATCTAACTGGTCTCTTGCATTTCGTGTGAAATCCATGACAGTACATGGAAGATGTAATCTGTCTTCTATTTGTCCAATTCATATACCAGAAAATTAGGATACTTGTCCATGGTTGCATTGTAGACCAGAATCAGAAAAGATAGCTACTGAGACCATTAAGCGCCTCTCCTTGTGTTTCGGAAACCACATGATTGTGTGAAGTCTCTTTAAGTTTTCCAGCGAATTATACTGGAGCCGGAGTACAGAACTTTTGGAACCAGGAAATGTTTGCTAGAGGTGGCTGGAGTATAATAAAAATGAAGAGGCTGCCATCCCGATACATCCAAGAAGTGAATTGATTGCCATGAATGTAGACTTATACCCTGAATTTAAAGATGATTCAGTATAAAGTCTACGAGGACAGGTAATTGGATATGGTCGGAGTACTTAGAAATGGTCTTCTGCATTAATAAAAAATGTGAAATATTTGTTCTGTATGAAATCCATCCGAAATAAACGAAGTTTTACAGGCTCGTGCGCTACTGAACTAAACTGGAACTCCTCGTTAAATCTGATGATCAATTCATCTACTTCTACCGTCTCACCGGTCAAAAGAATACCTTCCCCAGGTTCTGTTGCTAATGGCAGGAGCTTAAGGTTTGTTATGTCATAAAAGTTTAGGAAATAGTTGGCATTGTTTAAACCCTACTTCCATAAATAGATCATGAGAATTATTTTTCCACTTCGCGTTGGAATTCACCAAACCGTAAAGGACAGTGAGTAGTAGCCACAAATTCGTTTGCTCATAGATCTCATGCACTGGGATAACATACAAAGCTCATTGAGAATTTCCAGTTTGCAGGAAAGCTGCCTTCACATATGATTACTTACACGCCAAACTTTAATGTAATCAAATGAAAGTATGATCTGAACACGACATGAAGAGCACATATTGAATTCTGAGTTGAGGTCGTCCTGAATAGAGTCCTCGTTACCATTGGAACAATCCTCTATTTAAGTTATAAATAGTTTCCATCATTTATCTTAATATTGAAGATTTTCTGTGACGATATTACATTGGCATTCGCAGGTATTTTGGATTTATTTATTACTGAAAAATTCTTCTGGACCTCATTTTCTTCTCCCAGGTGGGATATAAATAGTACCGCTTGGATGAAGCCTTGGACTCTTGACGCGTAAAGGACTTATTACCAAGATTATTTAATATTGAAGCAAGAATCTCTTGTTAGTTGCTTCTTAAGCTGAGAAGAGATGAAAATGGAAGATCTGTATAGACTAGTAGGTTGACGCCAAACTTCGTCTTTTAATGTGATACTTTGTTTGTCGACTTCATCACAGTGAACCTGATGACAATCGTTGTCGAAATTTTGACTAAACGTTCGATCGCGCAAGGAAATGAAGAGGGTAGCAACGTATAAAAAGGCGGGGGTTGATTCTAGGTTTAGATTAAGCTGCTGAAAGATACTGACAATGGTCCTATTTTGTGGGGTACACGGTAGTCATGTGTAGAAATACAGGGATGTGCACTACATCCAGAGCGGGAGACAAATACGTGTCTACTTACTGTACGTGATACCTTAAATAACAACGTGTATAAGGGTTGTGAAATGATATGTTAAACAAAGTGAGCACGAATTACTGTACACAATTACAGCAATGTACTACAATGTATTATGGGCACCCACGTGTAAGTTCAGGTCAGTACGGTGGTGAGATAGGCCTTGTTCCAGCATAAAATATATGTTATATATATGATGAACCAACAGGTTGAATGGACAATAAAAGAAATGTAATCAATTAAGAAAAACCATCAACTCTACGGAATCTTCCACCGCGGCCAATCAGGCAAAACGACTGTTACTTCAACCAAGAACGTCACGTGTTTGGTTGACGTAACAGTCGTACGACGGTGGTGCCCCTGAAAGGTGGGCCGTGCGTCGCAAGTTATGCTACATCTAACTGCCGGTCCGGAACAGGGCTGGGTGATTTCCACTAATTGTAAAATCGGGCTTAAGAAGTCCGTAACGACTAGCCAATCACTTGGCTCCTCAGGACTCGACGGCCAACCGCACGCCACAAAGCCTGACAGGATACAGGATACTAAAGCAAAGAAGCCACGATCAGCATATTAATAAACTCCCAGACCATGATCAAAACAAGCAAAGCGATGACACGTGTAATATGCGAACGTGGGACAATCCTCACAGGCTGGAAAGACACTACAGGCGCTTTGAACAGAAACTATCGTACTAGGATAATATGATTCGTCAAGCGGCCAGAAGAATTCGGCACGATCATTAGTTGAAGGAAGCCCACCATTGTGGTTGTATCATCTATCCTATTATGATCATCAATTAAGAAAGCATAATATTGTCATAAGTCATCATCTCCTGAGGTAGATTTTAAAACAAACTGAAGGCTTTCAGCTTTATTTCTGTCCGATAAATCAAATATTAGACTATTGATGAGTAAAATCATCGTCCACTATTGCCCCTCGTGTGTCTTCAACTAAAGCAATATTGTTTCCCTCATTTTCATCCGCGATATTGGTTGTTCTTGCAGAAGTCTCAACCTCTTGTAAAATATGAGTCGAAAGCCATCTACCGCTTTTTTAGTGTCAGTTCATAACAAAAACTTTTACTAAATCTCCTGGATTAAAGAAAGGATGAAAAGTCACATGTGAATGCATACTTATATTTAATGTTCGCTTTGATATGAGCGGTCCATGAAATCCTACGAGATCACATGTGATACATGGAAGTGGCCGGTCATGAATTCGAGGCTTAGCATACCGTTTTTTCAATTAAAATGATTATATTGTGTCACTACCTTATAGGTCGTTTCATATACTAACGTATCGCATTGTCAAAAAAGTCTTATCGGTATCAGGTGTATCATGTAGAAGTTGTAGAAAGATAATGCGAATCGTACCGTGTATTGGCTTCAAGATATTATTTAGATACCGAAGAAATGGAATTGGTCTGAAAGGAATTAAATTGGACGCGAAGTTGTTCAGAAACGCTCTTCCCGCTAATTTTGGATCACATTTCACAGCTTGCGGAGGTCCAAAATTTCCAACCAATGTCAACTCAAACTCGAGTAGTGCTGAGAAAAGTGACGAATCAGGACTGGGTAGGCAGCCAAGAACCTGCAGTGAGAATCCATGCAATGTAACAGTTTTAGTAGGTCTAGATAAAAGTGTTCCATCATTACCACTTATTTTATTGATCTCCTAATTGATCTGAGAGAAGCATTTGTACATAGTGGAAGAGTACTAGAAGAAACACAAAAGCTCCATTTAGATATAGTATCGGCCATATAGCGTTGCTCATCATCGTTCCATATTTTGTTCCTTTGTAACAGTAGCCTAATACCGTAGTAGGTCGAATGTCCACATGTATGTCTGTGGACTTTATAAATTACTCTTTTCATATTACCAGCAGTGAAAGACAGGGTCTTCATATTTAATAATGCAGTTGCACCCGTGAAACGAGGTGAGGGTGACTGTGCCATTTTAAAGTAAAGTCCATCATAGATCATGGTGATGGATTGACAAACTCCAATGAAGTGTGGAAGTAGGATGCAGTTATGATAATAATACAAGACATAACTTTCTCTGGTTACGTGGAGTGGTGTGGAACTTCAGCACAATATTCAGCACAAATCGTAAACATAACCTCTAAACCATAATGAAACCAAACATTTTCAGATGTCGTTACTACATCAAATATTGGATGAAGACTATATTTACGGCTGCTGCACTTAAGCCTCCAAAGATAAGTCCAAGTATGTCTTCTGAACTTAACGATGGTTCACAACATCTCATATTCGGTTCTACGCGATATGGACCAAGTCACCATTGTTGACTACATTTCATTTTGATATATGATTTGACATTGAACATGAAAGAAGTGATGATCGTCAAAGTACAGGGATATGATTAAGTATGACTAAATTCGACGTGATGATAATTGAATCCATGGAGTTCTTGATATTAATTAAATTGGGCAGAGTTACGCTGCACGGAAGGATGTAAGGTTTCCTTGTCACTTCCCAATAAATTGGTATAAAGTTTAAGTAAGCGCAATTTTCACTTACTTGAACTTTCTATTCGACTTCTTATGGACATCTGCTGTTATTATCTCTTTTACTACTCTGATAAGCACATTTTTGTTGATCATTGTGTAGAATGATTGGTATCTTACTGAGAGGTTCACTTACTGAGGAAGTAAGAAGGCTACATCACTGTCTAGAAATTATATGGATTGTAAAAAAATTATGAAATAATGCCCTTACGACATATTTATCAATGTTACCGGCTGTTTCTACAAAATAATTCAAGTTCATTGGATACATTTCTGAAGTTTACAATTTTTTGTTTTTGCTCCTGAATGCACAAAAGTTTCCATAGGAAACGTCATTACGATCTTCATTATGTACTCAAGGACAAAGTTCGACATGGTTATGTGGAACATCGACCTTTTCAAAGTAGCCAAAAAAGGAAATGGCAAGCCTGTATTTTCCTCTTTATGAACCAATCGGGTTACGAAAATTTAACAACTTGGCAATTCTTGAATAATAATACCGTAAGACCACACTACAATATTCAGATGGCACCGACACTGAATACCTCTCAAAACGCACTCCCTTCAATTTACATCATTCTCTGAATTGCTGACATAATTCTACGATGACATCCGCACCGTGTTGTCTCCTGAACTATATGCTTGTCATCATGTTCGTCAGTAAGAGTCGTTTTAAAAATAGTCCAATATGATGAAGCACTTGCCCATCTGTCGGCCAGTGGCATTAATCATCTATCAAGACTGGGACTACTATATTTCACGAGAAAATTTATGAATAAGCCAATGAATTGCATCAGATGCGCGGAAGGCAAGTCACAGACCAGAAATTATGAAAAACAGTCGAAGAAAGTGAAGATAAGATCAGGATGGGCAAGCGAACTTGTGTATTTTGAAACGTGTGTTTCGTTCTTAGTAGCAGATGTAAATGGAAATTTTAATTTCCAGACATACGCTGACGACTTTACTAGGCTAACAGTCACATTCTTGATGACAGCGAAATCGGAGACAATCGGAAACATCAGACGATATTTATCCGTCATGAGCAATAGAGGAAACGAGATACAGAATTTATGGACGGATCAAGGCACCAAATACCCGTCCAATAAAATAACTGAGTATCTAAGAGCACGTGGTATAACGCATGTGCAGTCTGGAATAGTAGTGCATGCACAGATACACGTTGCGGAAAGAATGAACAGGACTCCAACAGAGATGGCTCTGATGATGCTATTGGATGCAGGGTTGACTAAATGTTGGTTGCGATATGCCATCCTATATTCGACCATGATAAGAAATAGGTGCACAAAATCAACTTTCAATAACAAAGAGACGCCGTATCACAGATTTTTCTATAAGGAAGCCGATTTGAATTCAAAAAAAAGATTTGGATGCACAGCGCTACTATACGTTCCTCTTCCGAATAGAATGAAGTTAGAAGTAACTGCGGAAAAGGCACGCTGGTCGGTGTTTCGAGAGGAAAGCTGTGTTACCAAGCATATTTCCATTCAACAAAACACATTGTGCAGGCAAAAGACGTGACTTTCATAGAAGACGATAATGACAAGTTGGTCATGAATGATTTCGATAGAGTCACACTCGACAAAACTGTGGTGGAAAAACTGGGGAAGACACCAGACATGAATGCTCCAGCAGGTAAAGATCTAGTAAAGAAGGTAGGAAAACCAAAGACGATAAAACCAATCTACGAAAGGGTTGTTAAGTCAGACGACATGCCATGAATTCCGGTGATCGATACCGAAGTGACTACGATCGCCAAAGAACCCGATCAAGCAGGGAAAGAATTGTTTGCCCGAAAGCTTGTATTCAGGACGGAGAACTGCAAATAGAAAAAGAAAGTGGGAAGGCCCAATGATTCTAAGAACATGACCAAGCAGAAAACGGCCTGACATCTCGTTCGCAGTTGCTTTGCTCTCAGGTTTCGTTTCAACTCCGCAGAAGGTACATTGTGATGCACTTAAAAGACTTCTAAGTTACGTAAAAGGGATGAAAGGTTATAGAATTTTCTATTGTACCGTCAGTAGTACGCATGTGCTTCATGTATATGTGGACGCATCTTGGGCCGATGATGTATCGACGAGACGTTCAACTTCTGGGATACTTACATATCTGGGAGACCACCTGGTGGATTGGAGCTCTACCGTCAGGGAATAATCACGCACAGCACCGCTGAGGCCGAATATGTAGCAGCGCACTCGGCTACGCGAATTGTGGTGTGGTTTCGTACGCTGTTGAATGAATTGAGAGAAGAACATTTGAAACTGACAGAGTTGCATAAGGATAATATGGCATGTCTCTCGCTTGCGAAGAGCGAAGACCGTTTCTTGACCTCAAAGCACATTGGGTTGAGATACCACTATCTGCGCGAAGAAGTGAAGTCAGTTGAAATAACCCTCACCTACACACCGACCCATCAGCAGCTTGCTGATTTCTTGACAAATACTTTAGTACCGGTAAAGTTTGACATTTCTATGAAAAAGGTTGTTGTTGAAATGGATGATTAATGAGAGTTTAATGATCTGCGCGTGATGAATAATTGTCACAATCACCGCGGCGGAGAGTTGGAAATCATGAGTACCTGCCGTTTGTTTTTTTAGTGTACTGGTACACGACAGTAGTTGAATCTGGCAGTGAAATGAGTTTGATGACCTCTAGCTTTACCACATTGCCAATTTGCAGGAAACGATGCTGCTTTCCATGGGACAGTCGAGTCTAAACTGTCAACCTGAAACATTCATATGATACGGCGCTGGTGTGACAAAATGTGTTATAAAGACTTCCTGTTTGAAGAGTCTTTGTGATACATAATAAAGGCTGGATTCGATACAACTTTAACGAATTGCATTATAACTCCAATTTTATCTAACTGGGCAAATATCAAAAAAGTAAAGAAGTGATAATTTTATTTTTTCGGCAACTCTAAAAGTTTTTGAGGTAATTTGCAAACCTGATTCGATCTTCTCAGCAAACGGTTCTAAATTTTCTAAATTTCAAAATTTTTGGGATTTCCAAAAAGAAATTGGGGAAAATTGACAATACATCACCAAATCACTAAACACTCACTATGGTCATTATAAAATTTCAAATTTTTGTGTACTATCATTTTTATTTCGGTGAAAAATGGCGAAGATGTCCTCAATCGATACACCATGTAACGATCATGATGCTCATCACGGACATTTTGAAACGGTGAAATTATTGAACAGTTTAATTTTGGGCATAATTGGAAACGATATGGGCAATCAATGCATGATCATCATAATCGTTATCCAAGAAAATACCGCAGTCAGGGCGGCATTTCATGGGGTAATAATTGTTCATTAAAGTATATGTTACTGTTTCATGTTTACTTTTTCTAAAATGTATCATTAGTAATGTACTAGTGGTGCATGTCGATAACCCTCTCGACTAGAAATCGTCGGAGAACTTGCATTGGTATTACTGATTAAGAAAACATGCCGTTATTCACCGAAAGTAATTCAATTTTCGAATTCAAATGTCAACATTCATCGTGCAAATTCGAGTCAACCTCGGACCTCGGCCTTCAATGCCATTATAATTACCAACATGGTGGGAGGTCAATAAACCATCAGAAAGATGGGAAAAGGATGAAATTACGTGGTAGTAAAAGTATACCTATTTCACACACTGTTATTGGTGACCATAGAAGGCTGCCTGTCGATAGAATCACAGATCAACTATTGAATGATCCGAAAAGTGGTGATCCGAACAGTGAACATGACAAAAATGATGACTCGTTAATGGAAACAGTGCCTACAGATTTGGACGTGGATATGGTGGAAAGTGAGCGTAGTATGGGTATTGAAGGGGATGAAAATCGTGTGGATAGCATGGAGCAGGTATTGGACATGTTTTTGGACATGCGTCTCTCGAATAGTGATAAGACGTGCAACGCTGTTTTACAAACACTGAAAAAACACACTGTCTCGTAGAATTATATTCCAAATTCAAGTACATGGAAAGCATAAAAGAGCACAACAGAAACAATATATTGCAAGACGTTAAGGCACGAGAACTTAAGATGGAGAGCTATGTATCAGAATAACAATTTCGCGTTGAGTTCTATCTTCTGGATGCAGCAGAAGTTATTAAGTCACAAATACGTTTCACGTCATGAAATTAAATTATCACCAAAGCGTCTGTCAACATCTCATTTTGTAGTCACCCACTGAACTCCGACTTATGTTAGGCAGCAAAACAAGCAGAACGATTCATCAAAGGAAGTATCGTGGAGGGGGCTTATTGGCGGAAAAATAAACATGGCGGAGAGGAATCTTTTTTATCTTTGTTACAAGTTTGCAGCGACAAATCGCAGGTTAATCTGAAGCCAACTTCATTCACTTTCCATCCTCTTCATGTTACACTCCTTAAATTCATATAGGAGGCGAGACGAGAGCAGATTAATTCATCTCAGTCTGTTGTTGCATATTTACCGGTTGATTTCTCTCCTACTCTGGAATTCAATCAATCATATGAAGATACCCAGTATGACATGCGCTCACACAGAAACATATGCTCCATCAGTCGCCACAAAAAACTTAGATATCTACATGAGTGTTTTGAAAAGTGTATTCAGGGTATATCTGATTAGGAATTGAAAGGAATTTCTGTGTTTGCAGAAGATGAAACCAAACTTCTCTCTCACTTTCTCCTTTTTGCTTACATTGATGATCTTTCTGAATGCAAAAATATGTGTAGTTTGAAGCGGACTGGAAATATAATTTCACCATGTCACAGGTGTCTAATTTATAAATGGCAACTGCCGCTCAACACCAAAGAACCCTAATGGTCGCTTAGTGATTCAATGGATTTGATATTTCGCTTAAAGAACGACGATACAGATGTAACTGAAGAAATGAATAATTTGCCAATGCTCCCAATTGAACCTGTCTTTCATTGTTTGCCAATGGTTTATCTGACTCCAGCTGTAGATGTATATGCAATTTTCACATTTGAACACCCTCATTCACTTTCCCTTGGAATATCGCGCATGTTCAAGGAATTCGCTAGCCGAATTATTTCTAATTCAGCTCGCTATTCTAAATCAATATTTATTGTTAGTGGGGGGAAGCGACAGTACAATTCAATACGACAATCGTTTTTAAAATATCTTAACGTTTTTCTATCCCAGGCCGATAGAAGTTCCCTGGTTTCAATTTACATGTGGATTTTTCAATTCGTTGTAGTGTTGGTACTCTGGCTAGCATTTTTAAAAGAATCTGGTTCGGGCGGCATGTTTGAAGGTGCAGATTTCAACAGTTTTGATATGCTATCGCCTTTCTTGGGGGTAATTATTGATCTCCATTGTGACAACATTGTCACTACCCCTGTAACAACTGTTTTCACAAAATTCGTGGAGTTAGTGAACTTCATATGTCGTGTCTATCGAAAACCTAGGTGGACGTTGTTTGATCTGTAGAAACAAAAGACAGAAATTTCGTACTTTAAATATATTTGCAGGTCTCCATTTGGGACGTATCAACCATCATAAATGGATACAACGAAGAGGCATATGCTTGATCATCTCCTAATTGATCTGGATAGAACAGGAAGTTTGGAGTATATGAAGAGTAATCTATATGAAATTGCACATAAAAGTGTAAAGGCCGATTACAGCATGACATGAAAGAGAACTGAAACATCAATGGCTGAAACCATGGCTGTTCAAAGATATCATATGTTCCGAAAACATAGAACAGAATTTTTGTAACAAATACAGTTGAAAATATCAGCTTAAATCCCAGTCAAGTACAGGCTGTTAAGAATGACACAGCTTGTTCTGTTCGTTACGGGAAATCTAATAGATTTTCTGAAATAGAGAATCTGAACGGTGAACTTTTTAGGAAAAAAGGGTGTTGGAACTAGAAAACAAGATATCAGGTCATTTAGAAGATGTAGCATACGTTTCTGGAAATGATGGAATGCAAGTTCTGACTAATAATCTCCGAGAGATGCGAAATAACAATGGATTCAATTCTAAATATTCTAAACAAGTGACACTTCAAATTCCAGCCACAGCATATATATCAGGTTACGCTGTTACCTCTCTTCAGAATATGAAAATAAACGGTAACGAAGTTTTTATGCCAAAGGATATTTTACGGTGTACACAAAGTGTTGTCTCCAAAAGACGATTTTAATGATCAAAAATCCTAAGATTGGATGATGTCATGATCGAGGCAAGTGACGAATAGGACGTATCTATTGAGTTTGGGTACATGCGAGATTCAATTGTAAAGGTTTTATAATTTTTTCTATTTCATACCCATTTAGATGGCCGGTCGTGCGAAGTGCACAATCGACGACATTGTCCAGAGTGCAAACAACCCTTTGAACAAGAGTTATGTTTGGATCCGTTTTATGGTCTTCTAAGTGATGAAAAACTTGCAATTGATGGTGTAGCTAACAGACTTGTTTTTTTTCGTCTTCACTTCAAGCGTCATTAAAGAACAACGGGATCAACAGTTTCCAGTAAGCAGTACGGGCTGATACAAATAGACACAATCAGGGTCTCAGTAAACATTTTTCCAGGTGATGTGGAGATGAGATTACTGCATAAATCAATTGTAAGGAAGATCGCTTTTGACAAGTTACGAAGTGGTGAAGAGGGTTAGGCTTCCTATATGTATTATGTGAACAAGTTTTTTCGCCCACCGCTGGAACGGTAAGAGGATGAAACATCCGAGCAGGATAAAGAACGTGAAGAGGATGATTAAGCGCAACATGACAAAAGTTCACTGTTGATTAAAAGCATTATTGATCAAAAGAAATTGACACGATAAAATCTTGTCCCAGAGGAGGTTGAACACATTTGAAAAAGAAACATTACTTTGTTTTTAAACAAAAAGATTGATAAAAATGGAGACAATAATCTCTAGTCTTAGAAGAAGCTCAGAACAGTGTAAATATAATTGAAAAAGAAACTTACCTTATGAATGAATATAGAGCAAGTAAAAAGTATGAAGGGAACGGCGAAGAAAGCACGAAAGCAAATGAAACCATTAAAAAAGAAGCTACATTTCCCCATCATTATTCCCGATGTCATAATCTTCCATATGGAAACCCTGATATCTGCGCTTCTTTCTAATATTTATTAGGCTATTACCATTATCTTCTGCATCACTTTTGTTGTTTACATCAATTATTCTATCGTCGACTATAACTTCCATAGATGTTCTCAAATTCGCTGTTTGCATAATGTAGCAATCAACGACGTTTCTGAGCTCATTTTATACCAAAGATTTAAAGGCCTACGTAGTTAAACAGATAGAGTGATGACCGTTAGCAGTATTTTGAAAGCAACGTGTATATTTGCGACGATTTTTTTATAGTCTCTGTCTTACTGATCCTTTCATCCCCACACCTGATTCCAAATGAAGCTGTTATTTCTCATCATCTAAAGTATCTTCAAATGTATTCACACATGTTTTAATTATTTGAGCAGCAGCTAATGGCATTTGCTCCATTTAAACACGTTTGAACTCCGTTGGTATAGTTCCACCCCTTCGCCTTTTTGTGGCGATGGTTCAACTGTCTCTGCATTACCATTTTTCATTTGTTCATTACAGTTTCCGTGTTCTTCGTCAGCCTCAGGTTTAAACTTGAAGTACTCTAGAATAGAAGTGATGAAAGAATCTAATCTAACTAGAGACCTAATACTACATGTATCAGCTCTATTTGAATCAAATTTATAATATGCATTCAAAGCTTTTTAAGTAAAACATCAGTAGAATCTGGAGGAAATTCTCTTACCATTCTTCCTTTGGAACTTGGCTCGCAAATAGCATCGTACTGATATATCCGCCAAAATACCATATCTCGAACTCCAATTCCATTCACTCTATGAAGCTTTTCAAATACCTCTCTTTACTATTTACTTCTCGACTCACATCACACTGGTCATCGGGGTTTCCGGGACCAATAATTTCTCTATAACCTTTAAAACCTAAAAAGACTTCTTTCACTCTTTGTTTAGGCGTACCAACTGTCTGTCCATAAACAATCTCAAACCTTTTTAAAACTTCTACACTTGTAGATGCGCATTCGTAAACGCATTTCTTGAGATCTTTAGAACGAGAAGGATTCATATAATTGAGAAAAGAAGTAACTGCTGCTTTCCCAACGAAATTTGAGAGAGATATTTTGTCCGAAGTAAATAATTCACAGTTCATTTCCAACTCCATATGACACTTCGTTACATAGATTCCATGTACATGTATGGTTCCATCTTCTTTCAAATGATAGTTCCATAATGGAACGCCAAGGGACGACGTTTTGTACCGCTTTTGAATAATTTTTCCTATGTCTTCACTTCGAATCAATACCCTATCCAGTCGTGTACTTTTAAGTCGTCATTACAGCTGTCGTCTTCATTATCAATTAGACAACTGTTCGGATACCACGGAATGGCCCCGTGCATATTAGATCAGCAAGCCTCCGTTACTTTAATAATATATTTGTGCACTGATGGTATAATTTTGTTCATGTATTGAGCTACATAGTCAATAACAGAAGACGAATAACTTTTCCCATGAGTTTCCCTCTTCGTAGCTATTTGTGCCGATGACGTTCCATTCTTCATTTATCCTTATTTTCCTGGACTTGATGCAGATGCAGAGGAAGTTATAACGCTTTCTGCAATTTGAAATTGGAATTGTTTTGCTCTTTTCTCTTCAACGAGACGGGCGCATTTTTCTTCATACAATTTTACAGTACTACTGGAACGGTGATGCAAAACTTTACTTTCGTCCTAATCTCCTTTCAAACTATTGAATTAATTCACTGTTACAACCATTATATCTGCTTCATCCTCCTCTCCACTTCTTGTATCGAGTTCAATTTGGTTCGAAGCTCGTTCTGATCTTCCACCCCTTTCCCTGGTCTGCGATCTTTCAGTATTCATTATCGCACTATATGTCCTAGAATTCGTTCCATTTTCTGTACATCACTGTCTTTCTTAATTCTCTTTAGCTCCCATTTGAATCCGGTCAATAATTTCAGAGTTAATTTCAAATGCCGGGTTACACGTTACGTCTCTATTATCATTATCATCATCACTTTCTGCTCCTCTTATATGTTTCCCATGCGCTCTTATTTTCATCAAACTAGGACTCATCATCCTATAATTTATGCCATTTTCTGAACGTTCCCGTTTTCCTTCGTTGACGTAATTTCTATTTTGAATTGGAGCAATTGGAGCAGCCACCTTAGAGTTAATTTTCAATACTGGTTCGTTTGTTACAAAATCATCAGAACAGTCATTACTAGTCTCAATGTCCCTAGCATTGGTAAAAATGAACGCCGCGGATGAATTCGTAGATTCACCCGCCATCTTTGAGTCGGTATCCAATACCCGTGTACCATATTTCCCTAAACCCAAGGAGGAAGAGCTCGAAACAACATTTGTATCATCTTATGCAGTTTCCTTTGTCAATGCGGCTTTCGAGGACAGCCTTCTTCCTAGATGTGATTTTATGATACCTATAGGAGGTGATGTTTCAAATGTCTGAGGATCATTCATACCATTTTTCTCCAAACCATCTACGGGTTCAGAATCAGTTCTGAAATATTCCCCTAAAGAAACAACTTCCATCAAAGATCGACCGTTTGGAGGCGTATACTGTACTTGTTGATCGTGTATTGATGACTCATGATCACCTAAAAAATTCATTTGTTCGTTCATTTCGAGGACTACATGTAACTCTACCAATTCGGCTCTTTGGGATATGACCAGTTTGCGGTTCGCCCAATTTTGTTGCGATTAAAGACTTACTTGTTCGTGGTTCCATGATGCCTTTGAAAAAGAAAGACGGCTTAAGCACTGCTAGCAGCTGTTTGACGATCATTTTAGTGCGTCCTTTTTTTATTTTCCGTGGACCCGTGACCGTTGAGCGTAGCGATAATAATTATCTTATAACGCGTGAAAGGGGGTTACCAATCGTTGGGTGTGGTAGTAATGAAGAAGGGAAATATCTGGACGGTTGGGCGTGCCGATAATAATTACCTTATAAGACCTGAAATGGGGCTACCAACCGTTGGGTTTGGTCGTAATGAACACGGAAAATATCGTAAAAGGTGATGTCAGCAAGACGATACGTGTCCAAGTGTAACGAAAAGTAAGAGCAGTTTTAATATCACCACCATTTTCTTTAAGACCACTGTTATCTAATAAAGTAAAACCGGTATTACTTTTGGAATCTGATTTTTATTTCCTTAACAGCGTGATCATCTTCAGACATTTTCTAATCCTTCTCAACCATGGCATCTTCATCATCTTCGTCCGTTTCTGACTTCAAAAATTCAATTTCAAAGATGACAAACCGTGAACTCATTTCCGCAATGAACTCGGGTCATATGGAACATACGGAATCACTTTTGTTCTTCGGGAACTAATATTGACGTGCCCGGAGAACAATTAACAGAGTTTCCAAAAATAACACCAACGAAGTTCATTTATTGATGGTCCATCTCAGAATGTGTCGTGATAAAACTGCACGGGTGCACTACAAAACCGTAATGCGGTACACAAGTTACCCCTTTCCAAGTTCCTTCGTCAATATAAGGATGATACAGTGCATGAATCAGAGAGTATTGAATTATCTTATGATCAACTACTTGAACCCATTCATCAACGATACAATTCAGCAATTCGAAAAATTGAATCTCCCATTGAGAATATACCATCACCTCCACCATCATTTATTGACAAATATCCATCTCCTTCTCCCCCGCATATCAATGAACCACCATTACATTTATCTTCTCGTGAACAAAATCAGGATAGTCTAGATGATAACTACTTCGATAACTTCACCTCATAGTTATCATAATTTGAAGATTCCACTAAATTACACAACGAGTTTCTCCAGTGCTTTGACAAGATGAATCTGAAGGGACAGTTCAAGGATCCTTCACGTATAGTGGCCCTCCAAAAATTTAATGAGGACCCAACGTGGAAAGCCTGGATTGTGGAAGAGGGAGAAACAAATTGGAAAACTACTAATTGAGTTGGACTCGAACTGTAACATTGATAGAGGAAGTCGTGGCGGTAGACGATCCAACCGCCCCAGAGAACAGAACGGCGGTTGGTCTTCCATGACGAAAAGGAAAAAATATAATGTAATGAAGAAGAGATGATTTCAATCATCTTTACTTCCTCTATTGAATAAAGATGCTGCCATTGCCATATTACATTTATATGCCAAATGTTTTACACTATTGTCTTCATCCCCGTTCATATTTTCGCCACCGCACGACCGTCGTGGGACAGAGTCGTGTATTTACACGTTAAAACAATATTCGATTAACTTATTTGAATGTGCGTGGTAATTTCATAGTAGTAAATTGACTAAAATTATTAGGAGGAATGGGGAGAAACAGACGATATGAGCTGTTGATTCTGGGTATGCCACCTGTGAATGAGCTGATGTGTATTGTGCCGAAGCCAGTAGCAACAAAACTGAGGAACATATTTGAGCGTTGATACAATCTTCCATTAAGTGATTTAAATATGCTTGGTAATTGCACCGTATTAAATTGACTAAAATTATTAGGAGTAATGGGGAGAAACAGACGATAGGAGCTGTTGATTCTGGGAATGCCATCTGTGAATAAGCTAATGTTTATTGTGTCAACTCCAGTACCAACAAAATTTAGGAACATATTTGAGCGTGTTTGTGAAATTATTGAAAGGGAAAGACGACTTCAGCGCTAACGAGCAGCTGTATGACTTTTTCAAGTTGCTTCTTTTTCATAACTTGAGTAGTTCCTATAATTTTTCGAGTGGTTTCTTCTCAATTGGTTGTAATGGTTATGAATGAGGCTATGGCTGACCAGGAGAATTATAAGAAAGGAATGGCTGCTCTGTTACGAAGTAGTTCGATCCCTGCGCGGACAGATTATATCTTGATTCTTTACTTTGTGTGTTGATTGCGATTTATTTTTTCAGTATCGCGCCTTCATCATGCCATGACGGCGTATCAGTAATTGATCTGACGTAAAAATATGCCCTTTTTTGCTTCTTCGGAAGATGTAATAATTTCACCAGTTACAATTCCAACCTTTTTACCATCAATGTTGGATAAAAAAATGTAAATTAAATCATAGATTTTTCAAGAATTTTTCTTGCATATTATGCATGAATAGTTCATAAAAATTCAAATTTTTGTTTTACAGTTTTCAGCATTGCCAACTAACTGAGCTTCAGCTAATTATATTCAGACATCATGGAAACGTATCACGAACCGCCGGCCGCACTCCAAGTCCAACTTCAGACATTCGTTCATCAAATTGGTTCTATCTGGACAAGCAGTAAGAAGATCTCCTCCCATGAAATAAATAGCGGTTACATCATAAAAACGACGGCAAAAGTAATGCAACTTCGTAACTAAATAACAAAACAAACCGCTTTGACAACTTACTTTCACTATCATCCCTATCATCACCATGACCCTCACACCATTTGAAACTTCTATATTAACAAATCTATCCGCAATCATCAGCAACAGAAGCATCCGGTAATGAATCATGAACATCTACTTCTTTAAAATTTTCATCAATTTACTTGTATACATTCGTTCTACTAATATGACCCTCACTCAAATGAAGATTTCATTTTAACATTTGGATGATGTTCCTGCTTCATTCTCTAGTTGCGCCTAGTCCATGGTACGTTTTTACTGAATTTTTCATTAAATAGAATGATCCTAGTTGTTTTATGCTTTTGGGATATTTTTGTGTCCTTAATTTTTCCTGGAAGTCCTGGAAACCCCTTAGAAATCAGCAAGATGTATTGTAATGTACGTATTAAAAAACGGAAAGTAATCCCCGTGATGTTTTCCATTTGTTACAGCTAACACCCTTCCTTTTGCGCAGTGAAAATCAACCTCTTTAGTGGTCGATTCAACGGTGCACTGACCGCAGGTGTCTCTGCATCAGTTGTCTGTGGGGAGCTATCTATCCCGAAGCTCTGTAATCTCTTTCGCTCCATGAAATCCTAGTCACTACAGCCTCTGAAAATAGTAACAACGGAAGTTATGACAGTGATAAATTAACCCTTTCCCCTGCTCTTCAAGATACGTTTCATGGAGGCGTCATGCACGCGTCTCAACAAGTGGACTGGCCTGGTACTCCTCTTATCGATTCAATCAAACAATCACAAATTACATCAATGTTATCCAATACTTCCCGATGTCCTAAATACGCCACTGGAACCTCTCATGTAATTTCAACTCTCTCTACCAATTTCAAATCATACAACGTAAGCAATAATATTCATGTACTTTACATTGGTACAGGAACAGGATTGGCAATTTTTCCAGTGAAATCAGGAGCAAAATGTGTCGATGCAGTCGAAATTTTCAAGCCTTTACCGTGTGATAGATTTACCTGTGGGTGTTAGATTTTCTTGGTGATGGGAATTTGACGTACTAGACAGCATCAGATGCTAAAGAGGATTGGCAAGGTCATTAATTACAAATGGTACACACTTTACTTCACTCTTCATCCATGCTGACAATCGTTGTCGACCTTTAGACTAAGCGTTCGATCGCGCAAAGGAAGCAAGAGGGGAGCAAGATATAAAAAGGCGGGGGGTTGATTCTAGATTTAGCTTAAGATGGACAAAGAAACTGACAAAAGTCCTCTTTTGTGGGGTATACGGCATTTACGTGTCCGAATGAAACGATGTGCACAACACCCAGAGCGGGAGGCAAATACGTGTCTACTTACGGTACCTGACACCTTGACGAACACCGTGAATCAGGTTTTTGTAACGATATACTACACCAAGCGTGCCCGACTTACTGTACACAATTACAGCAATGT
>JAULBU010014445.1:0-21795 GCA_032358235.1 Odonthalia washingtoniensis | reverse complement strand
TTGCTCATGGGCATGTGGTAGGATCTCGTGTTAAATGGCCAGAATTCCATTCGACATATTACGGTCCTTGCCGTATGAAACGAGCGAATCATCCTACGTATGCGCTGATCTCTAGTAATGGAAAAATAGTCGTGTTGCAATACACGCTCACAGACTCGTGAAATACGAACTGTGCCCGCTTCACCTTTATTAGGTTACGCGTTCACTACCCCTCTCATGAGATGGCGCTGGCGCTGTAGGGCTCAGATTGCGGTGTTCTTGTGATTTTTCTTTTTAAATCCTTCCGATATTTTCAGCTGAGCTTTCAACACTCTGATCTCAGTAACTCCAACTAATGCAACTCCTTGCCATACGGAGGCCCTCATACAATCCATCGAAAAGTGTTAAAAAGAATTTCTCGGAACAGTCCCAGATCAGACGGGTGGATGCATCAACCCACACGAGGTGTCAAACAATTGATCTTGTGGAACTTGGAGTTTGCGACCCTCTAGGCGAAGGAGATAGACTCCCGTTGATCGGCTGAGAAACCAGCTGATCATGTTGGATGGGTGGTTAGGTGTTCAACCGGAGAACCGTTTCATCACTCTCTCGAACCACGAGACCCCTTTCACGAGACTGGCAACTGGCACCGTCCCTTTGGAAAAGGTCGCTAAACCAAAATCATAACCTCCAATGATGGATGCCGCGTTCACAATGGCAGCCCTAATACATTGGCCGTTAGGAGAATAAAAGAAGACGGGGTTTAGTGGGTTTACGAGGCTAACTGGTGTTGCACCAAACTCTGGCGCACTGGGGCAAAAATGATAACAAATTAGTCCAAGTGCTCAAGGCAGTGGTCGTCGAGCCGGATCTTGTAGTTCATCTCGCTTCGAACTGACTTGGAAATAGTGAATGTGGGAGCGAGAACGTTTCCGTTCAAAATTAGATCGCAGAGCGGTTGTACTGAATCCTCAATGGAGAACGGGAGCCCTAAGACGGATATTGTGTGGAAGTATATTTCGAAGAAGGTCTTAACACCACCGCATGTGTGTTCTGACCCAAAGTATCCGATCTTGCGGAAGGATGGGCGGTTGCCGATAAAAAGGACGATCCGTTCGATGGAGTAATCGACATCATCGTTGGGGGCATGAGTGGCTTGTTATAAGTTCGCGAAACGCCAGTGGTCGATTTAGTTGCTGTGAATGGTGCAGCTGTTGAGGGCGACCCAGATGGAGATCGAGTGGATATTTCAGCGGGTGGCATTGATGTAGCGACACAGTTAGTAATTGTAGATCGACAAGCCGTCGCGTTCCAACTGAACTGTCCAACCATGTTTTCTTTTCGTGATGCTGTGTATGGGAAGCACGTCGCGACCGACGTTGCACGTCAGGAATCTCTTCCCCCGAACACCCCTGCTAGTCGACAGGTCTCCTCTGGTGAGGGCGACCACATTAGTCAACCGGCGAGGGATGGAGCTAGTTCAGCCGGTATCAGTCGGTACGGTGCGTGAGGTACCGGCTGTCGTGGCAGAGCGTTGGGAGGAGGTTGAAGATTGGGGGGTTGACGGTATTGTGGATGCGTCGTTCTCGGGAGCGGATATGAGTTCTAAGGGGCAGATAGAGTCGGTGGAAGACATCTTGAGGGGTGACTGTGAAAAAAGGAAAAAGAAGAATAAGTGAAGGCAGGGTAGTGGATTGGGGATTGGGCGAAGGTCTACCGAGTAACAGACCCGTCCTCTGTTCTAGGAAAGGGGTAGTGTGAGAGCGGTAATCTTATTTTATGTTGTGTGTTGATTTTATTTTGTTTGTAACGTGTGGTAGTCTAGCAATCGATTGGTTGTGATGGAGGTACTGTACTGAAATTCTGCACCACACGTGGGGTGATTAATGTTGCAGGATGTCTGGAGGTTAATTGGTATCTCAAGTTGGAGATACTACACCTGTTGGATTGAGTACAGTGAAGAAGGGGGTTAGTAATAGCTTCGGATCGGCGAAGAAAAGAAAGAAAAAGAGAAGAAAGAAGAAGCAACTCAGGCGAGGACGATGAACCTGGCGGTGGAACTTTAATAAAGGAACGTTTTCATTTTCTCTGAGGCTTTTGGCCCGTGCTCCCTATTCTGGCACTAACAGGGTGTAGGAGTGTTTATGAAGAATTTTTAGGGGTTTGTATTGTCAATACGCCTTGAATCAGATTCCTTCCTACTAATCGATGATCCCTCCTTATTATTTTAATATGCCAACACTGTACAGTAATTTATTTGAGTTCCGCTATCTGCGATGATGCTGAAGGGGGTTTGCTTCATTTAACGTACGTACGGGTTGGTGTTGGCCTTACGCCACGCCATCAACAGCCAAGGGCCTACCAAGCGCCCACCAAGCGCCCACCACGGAACAAAAATAGGAAAATAATTACAGCGCCGTTATAATTGAAACAATACACAAACAATTGTGCCCCAAATGATACAACAACAATTAATGACAGAATACTATGCACTGAAAAAGGTGTAGCAGATGCGTTGGTACACGTGTACAGGTAAACCTTACCCTAATCTCGTTGAGATCGTACCGGCTACATTACAGTAAGGTAATACTTGAGGATAATACTTAAGGTCGGTGCCGAAGATGGAAACTTCAGAAGAAATGAAAGGAGCTAAGTTTTATACAATTATCTCATGGGAGCACTGCATAGCAGCCATAACACAACGATTAAAGATATCAATCAGATTCCTCCTTCAAGAAGTCGTAATAGTCTCCGACATGTCCGCCGATCTCGGACTCGCGAAAATTGCGAAACTCAACAAGCCTTCAGACTACATACAGTGGAAGCGACGCATCTACGTCGTAATTCGTCGCGAAGACCCTCTACTGGTTTGTTTCAAGGACAGCCCGCAGACTACTTCTGGAACTACGTACATCAATTGGATGAAATCAAACGCTAAGGCCAAGTTAACAATTGTCCTTTGCCTTGGCGATAAAATCATGATGAAAATTTGCCTTCTCGTAGATGATAATGAAAAATCGACCAAGATGTTGTGGGATGAATTGCAACGAATTTTCTCCGTGCTTAGCACCCAAGCCGTCGCCAAACTTTATTCAAAGCTTGCCGATCTTAAGTTTTTGGAAGGTGCACATTGAGACGATCATGTATCCGAATTCATATCATTAATCGATGAAGTAGCCGGTTGGGACCAGCATCTCACCGATCAAGGCAAAGTGACCAAGATTATACGCTCGCTTCATCAATCATTCGACGCTCTTGCAATGGAGTCCACATTAAGTACAACCTCTTTCGATGATACAACGTCAGCAGTGCCCGCCAACATCGAACGCCGTAATAATATTGGTACGTGTAGACCAATCAAAAATGTTCCACAGGCCTATTTGTCTGAGCGTGACAATGAAAATGAGCATTACAACCATAATTTACGTGGTGGAAGTGGATATGAACGTTCCAGTCGTGGCCGTGGTCGTGGAAGTAGAGGAAGGGGTGTAAATTTCCAAGGAAGAAACAAAGAAAGAAATTGTCACTATTGTGGGAATCCTGGTATTTTTATCAAGTTTTGTCGCTTTCGTATCAATGCAGAAGTAAATGGTAGAATTAGAAAAACAAATCATAGTCGTGGTATTAATAACAATGGGCAAGGTTGGAATGGCTCCTCTCAAAGCCGTCCCATGCAACATTATTCAGACCAAGATGAAAACCCTGTTGCGAACTATGCCCATACCAACCAGGCTTTTAATATTTCTCCGACTCCTGCACCAAATAGTCTTCATTTCCAGCCACCTCAAGAAATAATGGCACAAATAAAATTTCCCAGCAATGTCGCAAAAATTGGAAGTGAGAAGACCCATGACACATTAATCGACTCAGGTGCAACCCACAACTTTTTTTCATCGTCAATCTTGTTTTATCGAGTATGAGAACATCAATCCAGAGGTTATTTTAGTCGCCCATGGTAGCTCCCAAATTGTTGGAAAGGTTACAGTACATATGGGTCGGGACTCATCTCAATACTGAAGAATACTGTGCTCCAGAACTCACCTCAAACATCCTAGCCGCAAATTTTCTTTCGGAATCATTCGAAATCCTGATGTCTTTCTCACTTCGTCCATACAAGGCTTGATTTATTTTCAAGTTTGTTTCATTTTCTAAAGAAGATATTATATGGAGAACTGCTTGCGTGGATGGAATTTACCATGTAAGTTGTGATAAAGTGACGCGTGATCTTATTCTACCGAAGAACGCAATGAGTGATCAATCCACATGTGATTTCACTTATTATGAGAGTTGGCACTGAAAGGTTGTCATATATCTTCCGAATGTTACATATATTGCTCAAGCCAGCGCGACGATGTTCCAGACTTTTCAAGATCAATCATCAACTCTCTTCAGTGTGTACGGTGAATCACAGCTAAGACTAAGAAGGCACCGATCTACAGGGTTCAAGCTAAGGAACCGCCCTGCAACGAGGTTCAATTCGATCTGTCAGGTCTAAACTACCCAAGTTTTGGGGGAAACGTTGACGTTGCTCATATATTTCAACCTTGTACAGCAAAGTCGAACATTAGTTTCATCAAGTTGAAGAGTGAGCTTCCACGCATCGTTCAGAATTATATCTTAATGGTTGAAAATAATTTTTCAGTGGAAGAATATCGTGTAAAATCGCTACGATCGCATGGAGAAAATGAGAATATGACACCTGAGCTCATTTGATTTTTCCAAGACGCCGGAATTTCCATCAACATGTCTACACCGTATTCATCAGAGATAAACGAGCTGATCGAACGACTGGTTCAGAAGCATTGGACAAGAGATCGAATTCTACTGTTTGCCACTGATATTCCAAAAGAGGTTTGGGGAGAGGCAATAACTCACACCAATTGGCTGAGGAACAGAATCCCCTGCTATCGCATCACTAATAAGATCCCAATCCTCGAATAGGACAAATGCGTAATCATCGACTTTACCACCATGCTCTAGTTTGGAGCTCATGGCTGCTCATTCATATATTACCCACGAACAGTCGCCAATAAAAAGCTCCTTCCACGATCTGATCTGTCACGCTTCGTTGGAATGGAGAGTGATACAAGACTCATTCGAGTATTCATAATTGGTAAGAATGAGATTCGTATTGTTCGACGGGCAGAATTTCATCCAAGTCGAATATACTACCCTCCATCTCAAGTCTTCTGGATGGACTTTGAAGGAAAAGATCAATCAAGGAATCCGAAAATCAAGAAGACGATTCAGTGGAGAAGGAGCTTCAAACATACACAGTCGCAATGTCCAGTCATATCATTCCACACAAATCTTACGATGGAATTTCCGACGGCACGCCACTTCCAAGGTCATTCAAGGACGCTTGTTCCCAACCTCAATGGGCAGATGCAATAGATAGGGAATATAATGCTATTTCACACAGAGAAACTTGGAAATACTTAACAAGAACCTACTCCACCACACCAGTTACTTTCAAATGGAGCTTTAGAGCAAAGCAAACAGACGAAAATGGATCCGAACTCGTTTTCAAGGCGAGATGTATACTCCGTGGGACATGCAAGAGGCATACCATGAATATGATCCCGAAAGCCTATACGCTCTATTTACTGTTCATGAGAGCATCCGCATGCTACTCTCAATCACAACAAGTAACGGTCTCATTATTGAAGGTTCGGTCGTTTAAAATGCGTATCTTCATGGATATATGGATGTACAAATAATCATGGAATAGTCTACGAATTCATCTGGTAAGTTAGCTGTACAGGGTCTCGTATGTACTCTCATCAAGTCACTTTACCGTGAAAAACAGGCTGGTCGTATTTAGGGGCTCTTTCTTCATGAGAAGCTGACCAAGTGGGGTTTTCAGTACTCAACAGTCGAGCATGGTCTCTAATGTTTTAAGCGTAAGAAATCATACATCATTCTGAGCGTTGTCGTTGATGAAATTGCTTTCGAATCAAATGAACAAAGTCTCATCGAACAGTTTAAAAATATGATCAAGTCTGAGTTTGATGTAAAACTATACGGAACGCTCAAATCGTTTATTCGATGGACAGTCACACGATCAACTTCTTGACTCAAAATTGACCAACGCAAATAATCGGAACGGCTTCTTGCTCTATTTGGCTCGCAACAGTGGAACGCAGTCTTGTCCCCTTAAGGATCGGACTGCGATTTGCAACCCTGCCTCTACAATGAATCCGTTCTTGTACCTTCCGAACATCATGATTACCGCGCATTGGTTGCTGGAATAGCATACCTTGCTGCTTGTACAAGACCGGAGCTGACCTTTTCCGTTTTAGCTCTCGCCCGTGACCTCCATGATCCGTGCCATCGGCACATGCAACTCGCTAAACGAGTATTGCGATAAGTTTCTGGAACAATAGATTATGGGATTAAGTTTCCGTCCAATCGCTCTCTTGGTCCTGACAGTATCCATGCTGCAGTTGATGCTGACTGGGCTGGTCAAAAAGAAAATCGTAAGACTACAACTGGATTCATTATTAGTATCAACGCAGCTCCAATATTTTGGAGAAGCAAGCGCCAGACAATTGTCGCCCTCTCCTCAACAAAGGCCGAGTATACCGCATTATCTGCTTGTGCAAAGGAAGTATCCTGGAGTCACAAGATGTTCTGGGAAATGTGTCATCAATCGCGCTAGGACAAATAGGTTGAGGTCTCAGCAATTACTATCGAAGTGGGCAACAATGCTGAAATTCAAATTCCAACTCTAGATATTGCGACAATTCGTACTAATCACATAGATCTTAATTGTCATCATGTTCGGGATCTAGTTTCCCGCTCCATTATAATTCTCAAGAAAGTTGGTACTCAACTTCAAGTGGCTGATTCCTTAATGAAGCCAGTGACTGTTCAAGTCCTTCGTCGATTTGTAATCGCGCTTCGTATGCCAGATCGAAATTAAGCAAATTTCTATTACAATAAAAAGAAGAAGAAGATAAAATAATTGTAATGATATAATAAATAAGTAATAATGGGATAAGAATATGAACATATAAATTTCATTGATAGAATAAAAAAGAAGTAATGCGATAAGAATATAAATTTCATTCAGGGAGAAGAATAAACGGAATAAATAAATCAACTTTCATCAAGTATACGGAATTAAGTAGAATAGGAGAAGCACAACAAACTGACATCATTTTAGTGTCACAAAACCGCCAGAATGCCCAAACGATGGTTACCGGACAAGAACCCCAATTGATTCATAGAAATCCTTGTTCGAACTAGACAACACGAGGTGCCACGGACGTACAACGTTTTGACCAAAGGCTGAGTCGAGAATTGGCGCATATCTCCCCCAAAAAGGGTCGTATCGCGAAGATAGCGGTCATGCTTAGGCCAATTTGACTCAAAGTGTACGACACTACGCGAATAAGACGACCCGAAAACCATTTCGTCTCCAGTTGGAAACATCGGAATTGGGGGGTGTTTGCGTTAGATTCATATCGTTAGTGCGATCTGCTGTATTGTGTCATTACTATTGAAATTGGATAGTTTTATGTTCTGGATTAAGATTATGATATTTAGGTGCAGAGAGTTTACCTTTTATAGGTGCAGGTAACGCCACATTTGGCAACAAAATTTATGGGTGCAGGTTATTCCACTTTTAGCAACTCATTTACAGGTGCAGGTGATGCCACATCGGCGACAAATTTAAAGGTGCAGGTGATACCACATTTGGCAACACATTTTAAGTGCAGGTGATGCCATATATGACATTAAACTTTAAGGTGCAGGTGTATAATGGAAGTGTCCACATTCGAAACTTAAACGAAATTATCCCTTCGGGCCACGGTACAGAAGGGCGCGTGACAGAATACTACGCAATATACAAAGGTGTAGCAGATGAGTCGGTACACATGTACAGGTAACCCTTACCCTAATCTCGTTTAGATCTCACCGGCTACCTTACAGTAAGGTAATACTTAATGATAATACTTAAGGTCGGTGCCGAAGATTAAACCGTCGGAAGAAATAAAGGGAGCTTAGTTTTATACAATTATCTCAATTACTGCTCATACACTAACAAAATTTGAGGTGTGATCTCGACATTTAATGTTGAGATCACATGAACAAAGCAACTGCGAAAAATCTCCTAATTTTGTAAACAAAATAAACTTTTTTGCAATACAGTAGTGTCCTGTACTATTAACGGAATAAGCGGGGACCGCAGTAATTATCACCAGAAGACAAAATGTATAATAGTTTTCATTAAAAACTGTACAGGTGCGAATGATAACATGTATACGGTGATGAGAAAACATCATATGACTATAATTGATAAATAATAAAGTCTGCGTAATTATACCTCAATTTACAAGCGAGCACACGGAGTATTTTGGACGACGAGCAACGACGTGCGGAAGCAGTGGCAACTAAGATAACGCACGAGAGAATGGTGATGCACATGAAAGAACGATGACGTACTAGAGAAACCGTAAAAGCAAGAATACCTATGCCTTCGACGCAGGTAATGGGAAACGTATGCAGTATGAAAAAGCTAAGGGCTTACGAGACCAACAGGGTTGAGAATAAATATCCGGTTAAATTATATGAGAGCATCAATAGAGAAAAGAAGGCAGACACGGAGAACCGGCTCAGATTATGCTGAAAAACTTAGTAACCCATCATACCGATCCCACGTAGTCTGGAGGAAACAAAGCAACAACCGAAATATACAAGATTGCAAAAACACACAGTTATACGCCCAGATGTTTCTTCATCAGCTATCACTGGGGTTATGTCTACTGCAACATAAACACCAATATTCGTTACAAATGAAACTGCTAAGAGCATATACCTCGACTGTTTAAAAATATGGATAAAAATGAGGACTATGTTCGCAGAAATGGACTCTTAGTCAAAAGCCTTGATCAAGGGAGCAGGTCACAATATCTACATAGCGTGTGATGACATAGCACAGAAAATCTTACAGAAAGCAGAGAAGAAATGTATTAGATGTCTATCTGGAGATAATAATGACCCGACAGGATAGGAGAAAAACTAGTGTATAGCATAATAAACATCATCGCTCAGGATACGCCGACAGAAATGGTAATAAGAGAGGTTGAACTACTATCAGACATACAATATTTCTTACCAAACAAACAGAAAAATGCATTATGATTCAAAAATCGAATCAGTGATGCGGTTACCAGGTACGAAAATCAAACTACAAACCATATAGACTTCAAAAGTAGGAAATATACCATAATTCTGCTCTGAAACGCACAGCTTACACCTTGATAGGTTTAACTGACTCATATTTCAATTATCGTTCAACAAACCTAAAAATACCAATGTGACAACATTGAAAAATGTTATGCTACCAACAAAAGAAGCAGAACCCTTCTGCAAATCATTAATGAGAGCAATAGAAAGACAAAAATGTAGTATCCCCGAGGAGCTCAGAACAGAGGGTACAGGGGTCAAATAGGGGGGTTCGCAGAGCAAGAGAACAAAGCCCGGCACGACAGTGGTATGTAGCCAATGTAGTTGAGGCGAGAGGGAATTTGGAAGATATCGTGCTTCACACATCTACGGTGCCTTTCGGGGGGGCATGCGTGGGGGAGCATTTGCAGATCTTTGTGATCCCAGCCCGGGGCGTGGTTGACGGGGTTTTCTTGTAGGGCGGCCGAAGGTAGTTGTTGTTGGTTAAGTTGGGCGTTTAGTTGATCGCCAGGGAAAAGATGCTCGTCCAGGTCGGTGCCGGTTGGCATGGACAAGGCGTTATTTATTAGGCAATACTGGAGGCTACACGTTTCCAGCCGGAGTTCTGGCGGACAAGTGTAGGCGAGAGAAAGGGGGAAAGGGAAAAAGCGTAGAAAGAAAATGAATACAGTAGAAAGGAGAAAACAGGGAGTTGGATACCGAAAATAGTGTAGGTACATCTCGGTACCCGCCACTGGGCGAGGTACTACAAGGAAAAATGCCAGGACAGCTCAGTTATCAGAAAAATTATCGAGAAAAATCGGAATCGACCACCAATCGTGAGACTATGTTTACTCTTACAGAGGCAACCAAGTCTTCAACAAAAATAAAATCGAGCGGGACGGAAATCTCAAACGAGACTGATAAATGCATTATGCTTGGAAAAAGGTACCATCATCAAGATCACAATACAAGAGAGGAAAAATCAGGAAGATGAAGGCAGACTCTAAATGCTTCGGATATGGAGAAAGTTGTCACTGGTATAAATATCGAGATAAGTGCACAGGGCAGATAAGAGCAAAAAAAGCCCTGCAACACCGAAACATACATGATGCAAATCGTCAGAGCAATGATCAACAAAGGAATGTTGGTTTGGTTTTTCGTGAAAGGGCCTGTAACTAATCGTACTGATCTCAATCATATACTACAAAAAGGAGCACCAAAGTAAACAGGAGGTTTATGAGCAGAGCTATGGACGTATAATCGAAAATTTTCAACAACTTGTCCAACACGAAGGATACGTCAACTGGATTCTTTGTTGGTACAGCGTATTTTCCTCTAGTTGTTTAATCAACTTCGACGGGACAATAATCCAATTTGTATGGTATATCATGCCCAAAAACTTTCGAATGCATGTGTTACTTTCACAGCGTTTCTATAACTGATTCATTCATGAATAAATCAAAGGAATGTGTCATATGTCTAAAAGATGGTGCGGGTACAAAAATTGGATTTCTTCTTCATGCATCGATCAATGAATGGACTCAAGTAGGACGAGCAATCAGAATTTAATCAAAAATCCAACTATATAAATAATATAATTATTAAAGCTACGGAAGTTCAACATTTTTTGTAATTTAATCAAGACAGGAAGGTTTAGGTTCAATAATTCAAGAAAAGTAATTCGCATATGATAGTTTTCCAGTCAGTGCACAATATTTGGTATCAAGGGAACATTGGACACATACAGAACAAGAGGATGTAAAGGGTTTCGGTAGTGAAATCAATATTACTACAGATAATTAGTTGATTGCAGGATATTACAATAATAAGTTGCCGTCTTCGGCTCACGCTATTATATCAACTGCCACTCTGACTAGTTTCAGCGTGTTTCATCCGCATCAAATGGCAATAGGGGATTCCATTTTAGAGGTTTATTGACGCATCGGGATGTAGAAAATGTTATAGACGAATGCGGCTGTTGACATTTCAGTTCTATGATGGGGAAGAAACCCCAAGGTTTCTCTGTCGGGCTGCCGTGCCGAGAGTTTAACGCTTCAAGGGACAGGTAGCTGTAAATTGGATTATTATCTAGATAGGAGGAAGGTACTAAAGTAAATGAATTCATCATAAATGTAATGAGAATAGTAGAAAACGGAGGACATTGTAAGTACATGAAATGAGAGGAAATGAGACTGGGATTTTGATTGAAATTTTTGCAGGTAATGTTTTAAATGGAAACGGCAATAATTACAATTTTCAAGTTTGATTATGTCGCGTAGAGTCAAGAAATATTCGCTTGACATGCGGGGATGTAATAAATTTTTACTTTACCATGATCTGGTACAGGGAAAACAACGTTGTTATGAACTCCTGCACTACAGTAACAACACATTTTATGAGATAACCTGAGAAGTTTGCAAAAACATGCAACGTGACAAAACGCAAATCGACATAATTGACAAAGGGAGTAAACGCGTCCATGATGTAGGGTATGGGGGATTAGGGGAGGATCCCGAAGGCAAAATGGATCAAGGAAGTAAAGAAAAGACAAAGAAAGCAACAGCTGAGTCTGTAATTGTAAGCACGGTGAATGATCAGGACGGTACTGTTCCTGACAGATGTGATTTCTGTAGACAAAACCACGAAAAGAAAGAAAGGCAAGAAACATAATAAATAACAAGCGGATTGTAAGTCTCGGAAAGAGAAAAATGTGATGACAGTTTGTTCCTTATGTAGGGGCTCCCCTTGCAATTTCACAGATCATTCCCACTGCCAGACATACCGTACAGGTCAGGTTATGTTTTTCAGAAGTTAATACTCGTTTTAGTTTTGAGATGCATGAACAAGTTACAGCAGTAGTTGACATCAGCGCCTTTTCACAGAAATATTCATTTCCTGATACAGTCCTTGTGACGTACTTCTGTACGTTTGTTTCTAAAGTAGAGTGACAAGACCTCCTTGCCCGTTATCGTATATCCTTGTTCGGTACTAATGTGTTAGTCTTCAGCCCTCGGCATGCGTTGAAATATCGTTCAAACAGGCGGACCAGAATTACGGCCATTTGTAATTTATACTGCACACCGTTATGCTATCGTACGACATACATTTCAGACTTTTTTACTGCCTGAACCAGAAAGAATTCGGAAGGGAACCTCTGTTCCCAAATTGCATGATTTGTAAAATTGTTGAAATGTCCAATTTCATATTTCAATTTCTTTATACTACATTTTCATTGGCTCAGCGATAAAAATATACGTTTTTAGACACTGAAATGATTACATTACTTAGTTAGATTATAATCTAATTAAGAAGACAGTAACTTTTTCGTATCACGTAATAACAGGATTTCTAACAACAACTCTGTTCATAAAATAGGCTTCTATGTTTTGCTAAAGAGTAGTGACGAATACCGGCCGCAAATAGAATAGTCAATCGTATTCATGAACCAATTCTATATAGCATTAATTTAGGAATACGATATCATCGAAAATTTTATACAAATAAAAATACATTTTATTCAAATAAATTCTTTTGAAAATATCAATAAAATCTATTGCTATCGGAAAAAATTGTATTTATACTAGAGAACTGTTGTCAGTTATAATTTATTGCTATTTGAGGAAATAAATAGCTCTAAAAAAGTGTTATTCTTGATAATTGGGTTGAAACATTAAACGACAGAACGGTGCTCCAGAACAATGAATTCACTTCTATAGAAATGTTTGAAAAGAAAAATATCACCAATGTATTGTTCTGAAGCACTACGTTTTAGTTCTGTAGTCATTCTAAACTTAATGCTATACAGAGAACTTTTAATTCTATAATGTTCTATTTTTCCATGCACTGAATATCACCGAGCAAGTTGAGCCAAGATTTACGTAGCTTGACGAGGACTTCTAGAGCCATTGATGCTTGCAAATGCGCAACAGCATTTGTTGTACCATGTAGGACTCCATTCGGTGTAAATACTTCATCTGGTGTAATGAATTACTGGCAGTCGCGTGAGTCCGCTGCAAGTTCCATTTCCCAATATCCATTCGACAAGTCAAAGTTAGTCGAGAATTTAGATGCAGATAGATTCGTTTTCTCTCTATGCATATTTCGCATAGGGAAATGATGTTGTTTAGTGTATCTATTTATGAGTCGAATGTCAACACTGGATCGAAACTATCATATACATGGTTTCGGAAAAAATAATGGCAGTGAATCGAATCGGGTTGTTGCATTTGAAAACGCCATTCCAGCTTCCACGACTTTATTTGCAATATCTGATATAATATTCCGTTGCGATTCAGAATAATTTCGAAATTAAATATTGAGTGGCTTTGCGTCGTTTGTCAAATCTATACACAAAGGAGGAAGTTTGGATGGTAGGGCATGCAAAAAACCAACACGGAATATGTCCCTGTGCTCAAATGCCAATGTTCTTAACGGTTCTTCATAATCCTTAGGCAATCCATTGTCATTTGCTCGTGTAAGCATGTTTTATACTGCCCATCCATTATGTTGCATTGTTTGGTTTCCAACGCATTTCCAATCATCACCATCGAATATCTCCATAATCCTTTAAAAGAATTTGCGACTATCGATTAATAAATGATTAAGAACCTGTAGGTTAATCAAAACATTTTCCCATGACAGCGTATTATCACACACTAAAAATGAAATATTTTTGAGGGCATTGGCCTGGTGTGAAGTTGAAGCGCCGTACGTGGCAATATCCAAACGCTCGAAAACCTAATTTTTCTGGAGTCGCAGCTTTCTGTAAGGAAACTTCGATACATACTACATTTATGACTGTCATTCGACCAATGCCTTCGAAGACCACTGGAGCTTCCAGGTGTGCTGATGCGATACTGTCATCACTACCATGGTCGCATCGCAAAATAAATGTGATTCAAGAAATTCTATTCATAAGATTGAGATTACTGGTTGGAAGATTTTCAGATACCGGGAGACATCCAAATTTTGGAATACATTTTGGATAATTGTGCGAAAATCCACTTCAGTCTGTAGGGCTGCATGACTGTGGGAAGGCCCGTGTTTCGTTTTTCCATTTGCCAATTGTCTGGAAAGCTGTTTTCTTTCTGCTTCCGGACAACGGTTTCAATATTTTAACTTATGCATAAATGTTTTGCTTTTGTGTGGATCCCATAGGCATAAATGTGACTCTTCTTTCGAACTTCTACTCTATTTGTCCTTTCCTTTATTGTCACCATAGATGTTATGATTACGTTTCTTGTCTTTCTTATTACTGTGAAACTTGTTGGATTGTCCATGAGAAGCATCGCTGTCTATAAACATAGTGGCGGGGAAAATGTTTTCTGCGTGTGCAAAACATTTCTTGAAATCCTTCTTCAATTCATAGTGTGAAAATTAGATGTCAATGTTCAATCATTTTTGAACCTTCTTGTGTTGAATAGCTGATAGTACATGTTGTACTGCCACCTTTTGATTGTCTTTCAATAACCAAAGTAGACCCTGTCGGCGAAATACAGTATGGTATTGGATAAAGACGCCTTTCACACATGAACTCGCGTCTTTTTGGTGCATATACATATTAAGCTCCCGTTGGAAAATCTTGTCAATCCCAGAGAGCGCTACTGTCGCCCTTCAATCAGATTCCTCAGCATCTAGATATTGTCGAGGTGTGTCGTCCTTTAAATCATCATAATGTTCCACCTCTTCTATTTAACCTAGAGCGATTGTTGACTTCAGTTTATCGACGTCCACGCAGAATTTAAGATCCACGGGTGTAGAAACTTCCGGACTTATACCATCACCATTCTGTTTGTAACGCGCCTCAAAGTCATCAAAACACTGGTAGTAGAGTTTAAGTGAACGACGTATGGCTACCGAGTAAGTACGTTGTAAGCGGAAATTACTAATTGACGTTGGAACGCATTCTGCATGTCGAGTCGTCAAGAAGGCTTCTTATAATTCAGTACTGTAATTGTCCGCGGATGTAAACGAATTTTTCTAAGATAGTATGATTCATTCGTTAGTTAAATGTGAAAATATTGTTTCGGAATAATTATGAAGGAATTCGGAAAACAGTCCTAATTTGGAATGCTTGGATCAAGCAAGGTTAAGATTAATGTGAGGTGCTCACTGTAGCCCATGTTAAAGTGTTAAAAATGCACTTGTTGTTTTTTCTTTATTGAATGAGACGGAATGTATGACTTAAGTAGCGAATATTTCGAGTAGAAATAATTCGAAACTTGAAGAGGACATCAATCAGCATGTCCCGATTGCACTATCCAAACACAATACTAGCTCTGTTTAAGTAGATATTGATAAAAGTAAATATGGGTAACGAAAGTTGGAATTTCTTTTGAATCTTAACAATGAGGTTGCGCAGATTCAATATATTCTGGACCTGTAGATAGATTAGAATGTTATTTCAGCGAATATTGGATTTGAGGTACCGTAATTGGTAAATATATAGGTTTCAGTTGCTTTATTGGTTGTATATGTTGCTCCTGAGGACGTTGGATTTGCTCTATATGACGAGCCTTTTCCCGAGTGGATTTAATGAGATAAAATATATATCTTATAGAAATCGTAAGCAGTTCTCAGTTACGGTTCGTCTCTATCGCTGCGTTCGGTGTCAAAAGTCAGTGTACGCAAAAACATCTATCACTGTCAGTATGTATTTGTTACTCTCGTTGGGTTTTCTGTTGCTCGGTTTATTGATCGAAAGTAAGATGGGGCAATAATTTCCCTGTTTCTCTAATATATTTCTCGTTAGGTCCTTCGTTTAATCCCTCTCACTTCAGTCGTCTATATACCGATAATTTATATCTCTTCCTATCTCATCTTCCAATTAGAATTCCCCCGGTTAACGATGAGTATGAACTCTTCACTTTTGTTGGTCGCATGAATTCTATATGATACGATTCTTCGATCGACACAGTAATATGTATACGCTGATACATTTATAAAGTGAAAAACTGCCCTATGGTTTGGATTCAGTACAAAACATTCATATAATTTCACCTATATACTATACTATTTCCTTGATTTTCAAGGCCGTCTAATTTCTGTTTCTGCTTGATAATTGCGTAACATGAATGGCACGTCATACTTCATGTTTTCCATAGACATCCCAATGTTTTCCGCATCTCCGAATCATCTATAGTTCACTATCACCTGCAATTCTTTATTTCGCTCATTTATTCCATCCAAACTGTCGACGTCACATTTTCACGCTCCCGTTATATTAAGCGTTTCAACACTTTTTCGGTTATTTCGAAATAGCTTTTTCTGAAACATATTGTCATGTAACCATGTACTGTGCTAGTTAACGGTTCTACATATCCTCTAGTTCGAAGAAATATTTCAACACCATCCAAGATAGGTTTTGTGGGCCTTCCCATTTCAAATGATTTTTTGTAAACATTATGTATAACTATTCCTGAAGAACAATATACCCTACATCGAAATTTCTTTCTTTAATCCTGTGCAGGAGATAAATTTCGCAAATCCTTCTGTCTTTCGCATGTGTGACTCTTCCTATAGTATCCTTGATAAATATTTCAGGCATACAGGAAGCTTTTCTACTTTCTTTATTTGTATCGTGATTACAATTCAGATTTCTACGAAGTCGTACTCCCCACTTTTACTTCTTTTGACCAGGGAAAACGGGTTTCGATTATCATGACTTTTTAAAACCGTCAGTGCTGCTCGACCACGAAGTAGCTCTAGTTCAGTGTTCTTAAGTGCCGCCTGTAACAAAGTAATGGTACAGTGCTATGTTGCTGTAAGAAACTTGAATTTTGATAATAATTCCTTTATGTCTCATCCCAATTATCTATTTATGCCTTCTGCGGTTCTGTTTGACCAAGGACAGTTCGGAAGCGTAAAGTGATGAGCGTATTTCAAACGATCCTTCAATTTCTTCATTACGGTATTTTTTAAATGTTTGCCTTGGTCCGAAACCCAAGTCCATGGTATACCAAAAGCTCCAAACCAATCCAGTACTTCGTCCGCAGCGGTTTATACGTCAGCTTCGGTACATACATATAGCCATGTGTACGAACCAAAATCGTCCTTTATTACTACTAGTACATAATTCTCCCCCTCTTCTTTGCCTACTGCGCATACAGTATATGACAGAAATCGAAGTTAATCACTTCGTTTGATCCTATGCAATGATTTTCGTGACCAAATGACCTGGATGCTCTCGTCTTGCCGTTAGCTACAAGAAAATGTTAGCATGAATCGCAAAAGGACCTGACCTATCCCTGTCCATGTATATTCTGTTGATATATTCGCAATTTTATTTGTCTTTGCACGATGCCCCGCCATGACAGCATGTGCAACAATGAATATATGAATATTCTCATCATTAATTCTGTTTGTATTTCGGGTATCCATTTCTTTCCTTACTGTTCAACAGTAAGGTAAGATATGGATACCGGAAGTAGTAAGTTACGAGTCCATACCATACCACATCTTTGTCTTCGTAAATGGACTGCCTTATTAAAATTGTGCAGTTTGGGTCAATGTCTGTATTCACTATACAGCCCCAATTTCGGAAGGTGTTACAGTAGTACAGTACGTGATCTACACAATTTATAGAGTAATTTTATGGTACATGCATTGGGCTCTACAGTATTTGTAGATTTTTTAAAGTGACTATGGACAGTATACTGCATGAACTGAATGCTATTTGTATAGGACTCTTCTTGAAACATTCATAGGTTGAGTGAAATGTTTAGTAGCACCAGACCGTGAACGGCGAAAGTTGTAGTATCATTGTATAACACATTCGAAAATAGTGCCTTGTTATGTAGATTTTCGGTCGTAGAAATTGACAATGAACTGCGAAATGTGTATGGTGGATGGATAGGCCCTGTACCAAAATCTGCGATAGTTAAATATTGAATGTAGTGTACATTCAACCTGAGCTTCAATGGAAGGAAGGAACACCAATGTAAATGTTAAGTGAAACTGCAAATTTTGGACAGTTGATGTAGATCCTATCCAAAAATATCTACGCTTGGTGAATGTAAAGTGAATGAACTCATTCAGTCGAAATGCTATGGACGTAGTTTGTATCAATGTCGCCATAAACAGAAAAATCTTGAAGGAAGAAAAAGTAAAAGTGGTATCCGTTCATTATCGCCCAATTGCAGGAAGAATGGAAGATTACTTGAATATGTTTCGTATAATATAGATTGTATAGCTGTATATAATGAGTAACATGTGTGTGATACCGGCAGTTTGCTACGTATATTGTTATTCAAAAAATGGAAATAGTGTGATAAAAAGGCTCGGAAAAGGTGTATGACATACATAATATATGATATAATAAATTATAAATTATATGATATATATGAAATACGTCACTTTTATTGTCATGGAAAGCATGATTAGGGAGGAGTACACTGAGTGTCAAACGTAAAACGGAAAACAAAATAAAGATATTCATTTTGTCTGAACCAATAAGTAATGAAAGACCGTTAAAAGGGACTGCAAGAACTACATAGACACTCAGCTAACAGCGTAAGACGCTGTTGTCTGGGTGTGTATGTGCTTCCTGTTCCTAATATTTCTTATTCATTGGATGATTAGGCCAATCGCATTCTTTCAACTTCATGATAATTGGGGCGGTTCGAAGAACCTCCAGTTTTACACTTGCATTTTAACTCCTGGTTTAACGGCGCATCGCATCAAATGATCGGCCTACACATTTCTGAATCCACCAAGCATTTTGATTAGGTACATTAATGGTTATAATTTTAATGTCCATCTCATTAATTTGTGAACCAATTAACAATTTTCTCCGACTAGTTACCTCTTGGGTTGAAAATATATAGTAAATTAGCATTATCTGCAAAAATATGTGTTTTAAGGTCTACTGTTAGAAGGTGTATCGGAACGGTTTAATATAAAACAAGGGATACCCTTTTCTAGACGATTATTAATCTGGCAGAGTGTCCGCTGAATGACCCTTACAGAAAAGCCAGTAGGTCATGGTCCTGGCCTTAAATTCTAGAGTTTAAGATATACGTTTTTATCTGTGTTAGTACTGATGCACAGTGTACCTTAGATGTATAAGTAAATTGATAAACTCCGTAGTCGTATTAAATATTTGCAGGCTGTACCGATTGATCCCTATCCACACGAACTACCCTGCTAATGATCGAAATGCTTCTTTTTCACTTTCAGTTGCGCATTCCAATAGGTGATTTCTACTTTTCCATGCGATCTCATTCAGATTAATATTACTCATATAAGTTTGCATGGACAGGTTAATTGTACCATCCAACATTTGGGTTATATTACTACCGTAAAATTTAATATCTTTGTTTATAATTGATTTTCTTATTCGAAATTTCATACTACCATGATCAATAAAAAAACTGTATCCCTTTTGGTGATCTTGCCATGAGCAAATCGTGCGTGACATTGACCATTATCATAATGATGCTACCATCCGGATGTTGCTTAACGAATAATTACAAGACTCCGAAAACACGGCTCGGACTTTGCTCTATTCAGAATCCAACCTTCAAATAATCTGGCGCACTGTAACCCATCCTCCGTGATACCATAAGACATCTTCACAAGCTTCAGCAATACACCCCTGGGGGCTCCACACTACCGTTACGGGCATACGAATACCATTCACATACTATGTCGCGCTGCGTAGGTCCACATTGTAGATAAGCATATTTAATGTCTATATTTCCAAGTCTGAGCTGTGGGACTGCCACTATACTGAAAAACAAACGTATCAAATCAAATTGTTCCGTATCATCATCCTTGTGAATACCAGTCTTCATAGAATCCCACTTACCGTGTGGACAGAGCATTACCTTCAGTATCATTTTTCGATT
The DNA here is from genome assembly GCA_032358235.1 of Odonthalia washingtoniensis. Classification (NCBI taxonomy): domain Eukaryota; phylum Rhodophyta; class Florideophyceae; order Ceramiales; family Rhodomelaceae; genus Odonthalia; species Odonthalia washingtoniensis. The sequence goes on along the minus strand of JAULBU010014445.1, from coordinate 1,792 downwards.
TTATCATTTTTTTGAATTTGTAAAGAAAATGTGACGTTATCACGTTAGGAACGTACGGGACCTCTGACTATTATACCTTTACATATGCACCCACCCAGTCTGTGGTAAGGTCCTAATTTATTGATTTTTCCAACAATCATCATGGTTCCCCCACGAAGGGGGTGCGCATTCCATTCTATTATGTGTCACTTGTTCGCTACCGATGGACATATATACCTGTTCTAGTACGTTCTGTTCATTGTATTTTAACTCTCTACCCTGTTCTGGACGATCTATGGCATAATTAACTATGTCTTTTTCGGGTACCCCTCACACCGCTGTTGTGAACCATGTGTTACTCTTTCGCTATGGTCACTTCGTATCGGATTGATCTCCAAATATGTCTGCCATGAACTTTTTATGCGAAGTCATTCGGTAAAGATATGTATCATATATTGATGGCTCCAGTGTACCTAATGGAACATATTCTCTGTTGATAGTATCCCGCATCTTACGATTACTCCGGCCTATTCCGATTACTTCTTCTTGATTGTCAGATTTCTCACCTGATTCTTTCAAACCTGGACTGAAGCTCGATTATAATCGTTATTGGAGTACAGCTCGTCCTCTAGTGACTTCTCCAATAATTCTTTATATAGTTCTCCTCTTGGAGCTATTCGTACATGCTCATAGGGGACCGTCATCGACTGCCATTTCTTTGCGCGACAAAATTTCAGCCCATTTGCCAATACCTCAACCACTCTATTCTCTATCCATCCGACTAGTTCATTTTATTTCGATTTTTCAAATAAAACCCATACTCTGTCACCCTTTTCGAATGCCTCCTGTCTCTTTAGGTTGTTGAATTTTTGCTCTCATTGCTTTTTGAAGAGGCCTTGCAGTCACGATCCAGAATCTGAATATGTATGCTAATCACGTCGGCAGTAACTACAGATGAGACTATTTTTAGTACTGATTGTGTATATTACCTAGCGAACTGAACACCGCTTAGGATATAATTTCCATGAAACATGTTGGTTACAAAAGATGCCCCCGAGATCATAGTGTTACTATTTTCATTTCTCTTTTCACGTTCGATTTTAGATAGAACAGATTTGAAGACATTGTTGTTTCATTCGATGATCCCGTTTTGTGCCATGCGCGTGATGGTCTAGTCTTGAGCTCAATCCCATGTGCGTTGAAATATATTTCAAATAAGGACCTGCTGAACTCCAGGTCCGCCCAACACTCTTGGTAGCACCATGGTGGTATATCCATTCACTTTCCATCACACCCATCACTAAATCTGCTGCTAGCAAATCGGCCACTATCCTATCTCCAGATCTCGTTTCTACATCTTTTAAGTTCAAAACGTACTATATATATTCTGATTGATGGAAACGGCGGTACATTATTCCTCGATTTCCTCATTGAATGCCTCGATTACATGTGTAAGAGATATTTTCTTGGAATGTTGAGGACGGCCGCATGATGCACATATATCGCATAATTCAACCACCGTGGTTGAAACGAAGCCTGAAAAAAGTTGACCTTATTACGGGCTTTGTTAGTTTATTATACATCGTATTCGCATCAGTTAATATTTGTTTCATTTTATCTAGTGTTGCGTGTGTAAGTCTGTGAACGTTTTTACGGTTGCTATCCCCCGACAGTCCGTAACACCGACCATTACCGATTTTATTGCTCTTAATTTATGCGATATTAGCTCGAGTCTTATGCTATCATTTGTATCTTGATGTTTTTTATGTAGGTGTAGAACGATCAATCACTGGTGTCCGTTGGCCTTCTAAAT